>PVKB01003952.1:0-110222 GCA_004027205.1 Ctenodactylus gundi | reverse complement strand
AATACAGTGATGGGACAGGCACAGAATATATTCTCGCATATTCTCACTCCAAAGGACAGCAAAAGAAAATAAAGGAGTAATAGGTCCCAAGTAAATCCCAAGCCCAAGGGAACAAACATTACATTTTGAGAGTTGAGAATAACCTTGACTCCATATTCTGCTCTCCAGACACACTGGGTGGGCCGGGGTGGGGCAGGACACACAGCCCATAGAGCCCAGAGTTTGCCAGACTCAGTTCCAGCAGCAGCTCCCTTGGGTTGGTCTCCCATGCCTGTAGCTCCCCTAGGGTGGCGTTGCTGCACGCTGGTGACTCTACTCTTCTGGGGTTTCACGGGCCACCCTCCTTTCACAGCACTGCTAGGTGCTATCTCAGTGGTGAATTCTGTGATGACTGGCTGTGTGCCAGGTCTCTGCCTGGGCCCTGAGGCTCTCTGGAGCATCCTTTGGGATCAAGACGGGGGAAGCCACATATTCACAGACCTGGAATTCTGTAGATCGGCAGAACTAGCTCTATGTGAACCCTGCTAAGACTCACTGGAGTCACCTCTTGAGCAGTGGCCCATCTGCCCCTGACATTGAGTCACCTTCAGGGTAAATGAGAAGCACTGAACTGGAGTGTGAGGCACAGAGACTGGAAGTGACCCAGGCAGCGGGCGCAGAGAGCCCACAGGCACCCTGGAAGTCTGTGAAATGCCTTTGGGTTGCTTGAGTTTTGTTTTGACGAAGAGCACTTGGTTCCTACTAGCCTAACAACCTTACCAGAGGGTTGCATGGCTACTTACTTTGGTTTCACTCCTAAACACGCTGCTTTATTCTCTATATGGCGAGTGTTGTGGTGGTTAGGATCTGCAGTGTCCCCCAAAAGCCTCAGGTTCCTATGGATATTGTGTAGTGTTTGGAGGTGGGGCCTGGCCGGAAGGGGCGTGTGCTGGTTCTGCCCTTCCTCCTAGACTTCTCTGCGTTCCGCCATGCTGTAGAAATCTTTGTCTCTGGGCCTCTGGCTCTGACCCCCAACATGGCTCCAACACCCATGTGATTCTACCATTTTCTAGCCACCCACCCCTGAAAGGACTGAGACCTTCTGAACTGTGAATTAAAATAAACCTTTCCTCCCTAAAGTTGTGGATGTCAGGTACCGAGTCACAATACCTGACATCCTTTTGCATTTTGCTTCCCTTTTAATTTTGAATTTCATTTTTAAATTTTTTTCCCTCTTCCATTTTGTTAACAAAAGGGGATTTCTCCAGTTTCCAAAATATTCCTTGCTGCCACCCAACTTCCTCAGAATGGTATTCACTGTTCATATTTCTGCCAACATTCTGATTGTGACCACTAACATAGACTTAAGGAATGAGGTTGTAGCCTTTCTTCTGTGTCCTGACCAGAATTGCTCTTAATGCTCCTTTTATGGCAATACAGATTTTGTTTTTGAGAGAGGGTCTCACTCTGTGGTCCAGGCTGGTCCTGAACTCACTATGTAGCCCAGGCTGGCCTAGAACTCACGGCAATCCTCCTGCCTCAGCCTCCTCACTGCTGGGATTACATGTGCATCATGCCTAGCCTTAAGCAACTGCTTCAAAACTTCCAGGTTCTACCCATTACCCAGTTACAAAGCTGCTTCCACATTTTATAATTGTCATAGCAATGTCCCACCCCAGTACCAACTTCAATCTCAGTCCACTCTGTGCTGCTGTACAAGAATAACTGCAGCTGCCTAATTTATGAAGAAGAGAAACTTACTACAATGACCAAAACTGGAAGTCAAGATCAGAGTGCTGGCATTTGGTGAAGCCTGCGCTCTGCAATTGGACGATTCTTTGAGTGCTCGGGCTTCACACGGCAGAAGGCAAAACGAAGAACAAATTAGGAAACCAAACTCCCTCCACTAGGCCTTTCATGATAACATTAATCCATTCATAAGAATAGCTTTATGGCCTAGAAATCTCTCTAGTCTTTTTCAACACTGTCACACTGGAGATTATGTTTCCAACGCAGGAATTCTGGAGGCATGTCCAGACCATTCCTGGATAAAGAAATGAATGACTGAAAAACTGATTTTTAAAAAAAATTATTAGTGGAAGGCATCAGCAGAAGGCTGAACACAGAGTAGGCACAAGTCTGTTGTCCAAACAATGAAACTGCCCATCAGTCTCTTGTACTGGAAATTCACTATGGGTGTACAGATAATATTATTAGAAAATAATCAGTCATCCAATCTAGACTTTACCAAGATTCAGAAAATGTCATTTCCCAGCCCAAGGAACATTAAGTTTAAAATTAGGTGGAGCCATATGAAATGGCCAGTTATTCGACCACTTATTACTTACAAAAATGAATATGGATCAACCTAAATCATAGCCTGAGGAGTTTATATTTATTTTTAAGGAGAGGAAGAAAATGAAAAAGCAATTTACCAAATTAAAACCAAGAGACGAAATGCAATCTAATAAAAACCCACCCTAAAAATGTAGTGTCTCCCCAAAACAGGCAAGCTCAAGGGCAAAACATCTTTTTGTTTTAATCAAGAAAACCAGGAGGCTTTCCATCATTTTTAGTCAACCCCTAAAATTACATTGGGAGAAATCTAAGATATCCAGAAACTGGGGCATACACTCTGTCTACAACACACTGTCCCTGGTTATCTTTTCAGACACCTAAGAGCTTAGCACAAAATAATTAGTATCCAAGCTTATCAGCAAGTATTCTCCATTTAAAATACGCTTTTTTTTAAAAAATGATACATGGTTATTTTCATTCAATCCACAGTGACACAACACACTCTCACATGAAATCGGAAAGCTGGTTAAAGATATGACTAAGTAAATTAGAAAAGAATTGGCAAGTTATACAAATAAACAAACCAAGCGCTACACCAGCAGCAATTCTATTAGCAAGCTCTTTGAAGCAGGAAGAAGCAACAATGGCAAAAAAAAAAAAAAAAAAAAAAAAAAAACATGCACTTTCTCTTAGATGATAAACTACAGATCATGACACTAGCGGGAAATAGTTCAGCCTTTCCCAGAGGACAGATGTGCTATTTCCACTGTGGTTACACACAACAGGTGCTCTCCAATGCCTTCATGGACTCTAGCGCACAAGCATGTGCTGAGGTTCCCAAGGGTGCTTGGCTGGGCAGCTCCATCTCGTTAGAACCCTTAAGAGCAGGGAGCCTGAGCTGAGCAGCCCATCAGAATGGCACCTTTCACTATATAATTGTGAGTAAGATTCTCAGTGCCTTGTGAGTGAGGTTATGTATGTTGTCAGCTCATTAGAATAAGCTCTGAATGTGTGGGCTCTCAATTTTCTGACTTTTGTTAAGCTGAATTTTACAACTTGGAATGTTTTTCTTAAGGCAGGTCCAGTGGCACATGCCTGTAATCAAAGTACTCTGGGAGACTGAGGCAACAGGATTCCAAGTTCAAGCCCAGCTTGGACAAGTTAGTGACACCCTATCTCAAAATCAACATAAAAATGGACTGGAGTTTATTGTGAAGGCCCTGGACCAAAATCCCTGCAACACGTACGCACACCCCTTCCCCTATAGCCTGGCTAGTTGGCACAGGCCTTATAATCCCAGCACTCTGAGAGACAGAGTCAGGAAGATTATAAACCCAAGCCCAGCCTAGGCCAACTTAGTGAGACTGTTCCAAAAATGAAAAATAAAAATGGTTTGGGAGTCAGTCCAATAGCACAGGCCTATAATCCAGCACTATGAGAGGCTGAGGCAGGAGGATTGCAAGTTGAAGCCCAACACTGACAGTTTAGCAACCTAGTGAGATCCTGTCTCAAAATTAAAAAACAAAAAATGGTCTGGGGATGAAGCTTAGTGTGAAGGCTCTGGGCTCAAAAACAAAATAACAAAATAAAACAAAAATACTTCTGATATCTAAGATTTTTACCCACTGGATTGTAAAGAATTCTTCATCTATCTTAAATATAGGAAGCTAGGAACCCTGGTGGCCTGGAAGTTTTTCTCAAACATTCTTAGAACTGACCTTCCACTCCTTGTCATTTTGAATTAAGTGAAGATGGAGCTGGGACTCACTACAGAGCTCGACTAGCTGACAGGTGAGTTTGGATCTGGAGTGTCTCCCAAAAGCCTCATGTACCCGGATCTTTGATTTCCATGTGTTATTAGGTGGGGCCTTGTCAGAAGTAATTGATCACGGGGGTCTTACAGGGAAGGGCAGATCACCGGGACGTGACACGGAAGGGTATATGCTGGCTCCACCCCCTGTGCTCACTCTGCTTCCTGGTGCCTTACCATAAACGGCTTTTTTCTGGCTAAACCTCTGCCATGTGTTTCCACCACTGCCATCCATCCATCAATGGGCCGAGACATTCTGAAATTGTGAGCTAAAATAAACCTTACTTCCCTTAAGTTGTGGATGTTAAGTGTTTTGCCACAGCAATGAAAAAGTAACTAAGGTAATACTGATCCTCCGACAACTCAATCTTCTCATAAGGATAATCAAAAAGCAACACCTTGTGTTTATCTTCACAGTATTTGCTGTGCCCAAGAGCATCAAAGGAAAGAATACAGGACTAGGGTTATGGTTGTTTTTTTCACTTTTATTCCAATAATACAACACTTGTATATAGCCTGATCAGATCTTTTCAGGCGGGTGTACTTGGGTTTTTAGACATGCAGTGAGTACTTTATCACAACATGATCTTTTCCTAATTTGAAACAACTGCTCCAGACATACAGAAAAATAGCTGACTTTTTAGTCCAAAGAAACCAAAACAAATCAAAAGCTGGCCAGAAGCACTGGGTGGCACATGTCCACATGAGGCAGAGAGAGACGGGACAATCTTTTGGTAAAAATCCAACCTTGATAATGTACCTCTAGGTAAATGCAATTGCTTCCTCTGCTTTCTGAGGTTAGGCACTTGAAAATGAGACATTTCAGGAGCAGGCACGCCAATTCATTCACATTCACTGGACTTGATTTTCCAAGAAAATTTAAACCGTATGGAAAAAACCTACATTTAACTTTTACTATTACAGTTAATGTGAATGATCATGGTGAAAATATTTTTGATGTGTCAGAGCATAATTCAGAAGTGCAGGAGTTGGAGAAATTTCATTTGTTCTAAGTTATTCTTGCTTCCCCTGAAATTCCATCTTAAAATTAGTAACTTCCTGAGTCTGATTAACACCAACTTTACTCCCCTCTCCACGGCTTGGCTTCTGCTACTCCCACACATTGGCTTAATTTAATATAAGCTATAGCTTCAACTGCTGTTTGACAGTTTGACATGCAAAGGATGCACCTGAATAGTCACCTATTCTTATCTGAAGACAGTCAGGGTGAATGCAACCTCAGGTCTCATTTTACAAATTGAGTTCTCATACAAAAAAAAAAAGAAAGAAAGAAAAAAAAAAAGCCCAAGCCAGGGGTCTGAGATAAGTGGGTATACAGAAAGACAGATTTGGGTGTGAGGCTACATTAGGCAGCTCACACTAATACCCTGGTAGGCACAGACAGGGTCCCACCTTGACTCCTTCCAGCTTGGAGTTGCCTCCGTAGAGTGGCTGTGAAGCTCAGAAAGAGCAGTGCTGGCATGGAGATGTGTCCCGGCGTGACTGTCCTTTCTATGGAGTCCCTGGGGGACAAAGGCAAGTCCTGCTCCTCACCAACTCCCTACATTGCCTGCTTCTGTCAAGATGTGATTTGGCTTAGCAACAACTCAGGAGAGTTAAAGTAAGGCCTGATGTGTGGAGAACAGCTCCTCCCTAGTGTGATAGTTGGCAGGAGGGGTTATCTGGAAGCCTGACAAAGAGCAAGTCTAATTTTCAATAAGTAAGAAATCCTGGCCATTTCAGTCAATCCAGTAAAGTAAAATTAAATCACTCTGAAAAATAATACACTCTGAAACCTTTTGTCGCATGTATAAAAAGAAAAAGAATTAAAACAAGGTTTTAAAAATTCTTTTAAAATGCATAAATAGCCTTCTTAGTAACAAATATAAAACAGTTTAAGACACTTGGTGACTTTCTTAGGTCATGTGTCCAGGGGGATATACACACTATAAGGTTTTACTATAAAAATTATCTATTTGGTAAAAACTCTGGGAAGAGTTCTATTAAGAAAATAATTGTTTTGTTATTTTGGAAGGAAGAGCTACATTTTCTAAAATGTAAATAAAAAAAACGTAAACACCACATACTGTAAAACAATGCAACAATATTAATTCATTCAAATAAATAAAACTGGCACCAATTTTATGGCAGGAGTACGTATGATACAGCTCAAGGACATTTTAAAATAAATAATTGCTCCAAACAGGAATGATAACTTGCTGTACAAAGCCACAGCCAAAAACATTCAACACAAAGTGCTGTGAGGAAAAGCAATTCCACAACGTCGGCTACTCACAATGGACAGAAATGCAACCTGTACGTGTAGGACTGAAACGTCATCGTAAGAAGAAAGCCAGCTTCATGAGAGCCCAGGCTTAGGGCTATCTTTGGCCATTTTTCTTTTTTCTTCCAACGTGTGCTTAAATATTTTCTTCAGGGTGTCGTAAACTATTGGTCCATTTTCAGAGTCAAAATTAACCTAGAGTCAAAGAAAATATCTATTCAGGACACTGTAATAAGCATTTTAACCAGTCTCTGGTGGGGAAGGTCGTGGTCAACAAAAACTAAGACACAGAAACAAAATTAGGTGTAATAAAAATATACACATAATAACCTTCACACATTTTTAATTGAGAGACTGCCAATCTTAGCAATATCAAACCAGTGAGTAAAAATTCAGAAAGTTAAATCTCATGCCTGGGTTATTTAGGATCATCACACACAAGCAGCCAAGAAGAAAGTCAGCAGAGTACATACACTGTATTTTTAAAGTTTTTCCCACTATTTTTATTAATATACAAGTGCAATACATAGTATTTACAATGAATTTGGGTGTTTCGTACATCTATGTATCACATCGACTTCACAATCCCTTCCCATCTTCTACCCTCCTACCTCCTCCCTGTCCCTTCCCCTGGCTCCAGCTATCACTTCATATGGTTCCAAAGAATGTCTGTGTTCTGGGTTTTTTATTAATCTTCCATGCCTAAGTCATTTCACTCAAGTCACCACTCTACCCCAGCTTCCTATTCCTCTAATGGGTTCACAGTAGTCAAATCTTGATATCTCCTCTCTGAGTCCAACCAATCCCTTCGTTGGGATATTCACCAAAAGGTTTTTTTTCCCATCTTTTCCTAAACTTTGTTGTTATTGTTAAACCTGGCCTTACCCACCAGTTCACACTAGAAAATAATTATAAGCATGTAGTTCAAAAGACTAGTTAATTTGGGAGAGAAGAGAAAATAAATAAATAAAATTCAATTGCCTTAGCTGAATACTGGAAGGTGCATATTTGTACATTCACAAGGTTATCTTTACATCTATCAGTTTCCTTAGGATAAACTTTCATTAGTGACCTAATAAGTGAATTGCTACAACAAAACAAAGTCAAACCCATATCACATTGCTACATTAAATGAACTTAAATCTATACCATATAAACATACTTAAAGCAACAGACATGTAGGCAAATCTAGTTATTTCTTAATTTTCTAACTTTCGTTATCTTATTTACTCATATTTCACTGATTACTAACCTACTTTTTTCTCAGCTCCTTCTCCTCTAGCTGTTGACACTTTTTCTCTGGGGTCATTGGTGTTGCTGGTCTCCCTTTCACTGTCCAAGTTTCCTTTAAGTATTTTCTGCAATACTGGCTCAGTGGCTGCAAATTCCTTTAAGCTGTCTCCGTCGTGGAAAGTTTTAAGTTCTCTCTTTAAATTAAAAAATAATTTTGCTGGATATAGCAGTCCTGGTTGGCATTTATGGTTTTTTTAGTGCTTGGATGATACTGCTCCACGATTTTTTTGCTTTTAGAGTTTGGATTGAAAAATCTGCCATCATCCTGATGGGTTTATCTTTGTAGGTCACCTTCTGTTTTTCTCTTACTGCTTTTAGTATTTTCTCTTTGTGTTGGGTTTCTAGAATTTTAATTATGATGTGTCGTGATGAAGATCTCTTCTGATCAAAGCTGCTTGGTGTTCTGTATGCCTGCAATAGTTCCATGTTCATTTCTTTTCTTAGATTTGGGAAATTTTCCTCCATTATTTCATTAAACATGTCCTTTAAGCCTTTTATTTTGTCTTCAGTCTTCTCCTCGATTCCCATAATTCTGAGGTTATTTTTCCTTGAATCATGTATCAGCCGTTGTAATGATTCGCTTTCTTTATTTACTTTGTATTCTTCATGGCCTGTGTGTTGCAGCTTAGTTACTTTATTTTCTAGGTCTGACATACTATACTATTCTGAAGTTGGTTAAAGTGGTCACTTATTATTACCTGTGTGTTTTTCATTTCCTGAATATCTGCATATACACTGTATTTTTAATTCAAAGACTAATCATCGGCATTTGTGGGGAGGTGCGGAGGCCCGCAGCCACTCTGGGCCACAGCCAGCGTCCTGCACTCAGGGTCGGCTCTCTACTACCAGCTGCTGTCTGAGAAATATTAAGGAATTTTTCCATTCAAGCTAAAAGCTTAATCGTACCTTAACTACAGAGTGTCCATCTTATTTGTGAAAATTCTTTATTGACATTAATAATGACTTAAATTCTATCTTTTTTTTTTTTTTCGTGGTGCCTGAAATTGAACCCAGGGCTAATGCATGCTAGGCAAGTGCTTGATCACTAAGTTATATCCCCAGCCTTTTTCTTTTTTAAATTTTTAAATTTTGGGATAGAGGAGATCTTGATAAGTTGCTTAGGCTGACCCTGAACTTGTGATGCTCCTGCTTCAGCCTCCCAAATTGCTCAAATTACAGATACATACCACTATACCTTGCTTACATCTTGTCCCCCTCTTACATTTCTCTTTCCTCTCCTCTTTCCTCTTCCCCAGGGCCTTTCCACTGAGGCATATCCTTGGCTCCTCTTCTTCCTTTCTTTTCGGTGCGGGGATGAAACCCAGGGCTTTATGCACTACACTACATCCCCAGTCCACCTTTATTTTGGTTCTGATTTTGAGACAGGGTCTTACTAAATCACTAAGTTGCCCAGGCTGGGCTTGAACTTTTGATCTTCCTTCTTCAACTTCCCAGAGCTCTAGTATTAAAGACTGGGGCCAGCTAAATTGTTTACTTTCTTAAATGTCACACCATAGCCCTCTTTGCTGGGCAGGTAGGTAGCCTCTTATATTGTGAAAACGTAAGCACAGATGTGAAGGATTGGGTGATCTGGGTTTGAGACCACTGACTCTGGAACAGCATTACTTTGGAACGCATGGAAGGGAAAACACTTGGGATAGTATGAAAAGGGGATCTACACAATGCGCAAGTAACAACCGTTGCTATCACCAATGGCACAAACATTGTCATTCAAAGGTGAGTTATTTAATGACATCTTCCTGTCATATGTGACAGATAAACACATTAGGCAAAGGGGTGCGGAGAACATTCTTCCTTCACCTGAAACTGGCTTTTTTCAGCCAGGAAAAGCTATGTAATCCCAATGTATATGTACAGAAAGAAAGAATTTTTATTCTGAGCTCAGAATCTGCCAGTAAGGATACTATCAAATGGGCAATGCTAGATGTTTCATTCTCAAGTGGATGGTTTCTTATGTAAGACCAAGGTAGAACTGGCTCCACAAGAAAACATTCTGTCTCCTACTAGGGACAGGATTTAAAACACTTACTCAAAACCCACTTGTTTCTTTCTTCTCTTATGTAAAAGCTCTTTGCTTCAATGTTCTCCTTCAAAACACCCACACAGTTCAGCTTTTCTTAATATCACTGTTTGGAAACTTTTTTTGGGTCTAAACTGCAACTACTTACAAGAAATGTTAAACACATTTCCATTAAGGAGAAACAGAGCTCCGAGTTTTAGAGAAGAAGGTCTGACTTCTGGGCTCCTGTTTACCCCTATGGTGCCGCCTTGTGGTGTGGACGAGGGAGGGCAGAGCGTGACTCACCTTGGTAAAAGCCTTAATGGCGTGGGCAAGGCAGGCGTCCTCCACCTCCGGGGGAATGGTCTGCAGGCTGACTATGCAATGCAGCACGCACAAGACAGTCTGGTGCTGTCCCTGTTTTCGTAAAAATCAAAATCACAAAGCTGTTTGAAAAATGCCTCAAGAAATTAACTCAAACATGTGTAATTGGTTTATGGTTCAGTACTCCCTGTTTTAATGCTATTATATCCAAGCACTCTACTGATTTGTAAACAATTCAGAAGACAGTCTTAAACTGGTTAGTTACAATTTACAATTTAACCTGAGAGTGGTATGATTTGAAATCAAATGTTTCTCCTGCAGTGCACATAATAGATTTTTTCTTTATTGCTGCTTGTGGATATCATCATTTCAGTCTGGCCAGGAGATACTAAGGCACCACAGATGGCCACCAGGAAGGCAACACCTGCTGGCCCAGCCTGCTGCAAATGTCGTGAAGAGAAGTGGGCAAATGAAGAAAGAGACAGGCCAGCTCCTCAGAGGTACTGAGTACTCAAGGAAGAATCCCCCGATTTCAGGGGCAAAGACCTCCTAAGGACAAGTCTACTGACTGAACTGTGGGTGGAAATGACTGATTATCCCCCACTGTAAAGGAGAAATCCCATCACGGAGCAATATTTATCTCAGACACCAAGCCAACCAACTTCACCTCTAGAAATCTATTCTATGAGAACAATCTGAATACAGAATAACCTGTAGGCACAAATAGTCATTAGAATGACAGCTGTAAAAGAAGCAAAAAACCTAAAATAACACAGAGGACCTAAACACAGGGGCTGGAGTAAATCAGGACAAAACCAGACAGGATGATGCGTTAAGAGAGTGCAACCGCTTGCAATGTGCTGGAGAGATCAGAGTTTGAATCCTGCACCGATAAGTGCCACGGATCTTAGGAAGCTGCTTTGCCTTGCCTTGTCTATGAACGGGGCGTTCCATCCCCAAGCTGGATCAAAAGGAACATAAGTTAAATTAGAAATTATTTCCTGAAGGGCTTGGACCATAGCTGCCTAAGAAAGGTTAATCTCTTCCTTTATCCCTTTGTTTTATTTCTGTAAATTAACTGCTAAGAAAACAGCTCAGCAATAAGACTCCACATACAGAACAATTTTATCTTAAAAGATATGCACTGCATACTGTGTGGGTGGATGGTATCTTTCTATTTGTCTGCAGATATGTCTGTGTGCATACTATGCATTTATGTTTATTTTTAATGAGATATTTATATCACAGCCAAGAAGGTAGCTTAATAACATTGTTTCCTAAAAGAAAAACAAAGCCATTGTTAACTAGAAATTTAATCTTTATATGCTCAAAAATACTAAGCTGTGTAAGTCTTCCATGAAAAAGTAAGCTTCTCTCCTTTCCTTGGTCTGCTGTCTGTGTCCTTCTCTGAAGGACTTGTTTCCCTCTGTATTCTCTGTATTTTATACACATATATAGGATATATATGTATGCATATACAAGTGATACATATCCTTTTTTAAAACATACAAAGGAATGCATGTTCTAGTCTACCTCATCACATCCATGAGCACACGCTCATACTACGTATGTCTAAAGAGCAGCTGGAGTTGCAGCGTGTCAGCAGTGTCTGCATGGCACATAGGAGGATCTGGGTTTGACATCTAGTACTACCAAATCAAAATTAAATAAACAAAACAAGAAACAACAAAAAACAATGTAGAAGCAAATATCCATCAGTGAGAAAGTGCTTAAGTATGACACGTCCCATGAAGAGTCCTACCCACCCAATATAGAATATTTATAAGAAGCTTATACTATTTGTAGAAAAAGTTATACTTTCAGCAAAGATGAAGCATAAAATTACATTAAAATTATTTTTCTGTAAGTTAAAATATGTACTGATAATATTAAAAGAGCTGAAAATGTTTAATGTGACACTTCCAGGATTACAGATCATTTCCTTTTAGTATGTCATAATTGATTATGGTAAGTATAATTTGTATAATTTCTTCTCTCTCTGTCTCTCTTTTTTCTTGGTGCTACAGATCTACCCCAAGGCTATATATACGGCAGGCCAGTGCTCTCCCACTGATCGCCATGGACAGCTCCCGCGACCCCGCCCACTGCAGGATGAGGGATTAAGCCAAGGTCCTTTGCTCTGAGCAAAGTCTCCTCCAGTCTTTCTAAAAATTCTTATTCTGCGACTGTCACTAAGTTGCCCAGACTGAGTTTGAACATGTATTCCTTTGTTTTCCAGAATGCTGGGATTGCGGGGGTATGTTACCACATCCAAATTTGATTTCTTATCTTGAGAAAACTACTAAATTAGACCTAGATATGTGTGAATTCTCTTTTTTGTCATTTTTTTTCTTGGTGTGTGCAAACTGAGAGCCTTAGTTACATACGTGAGCTGGTCCAACAGCTCCTTTACCTTTTCTAACAGGAACAGGGCATCAGCAGCATCAGCTTGCCTGTCGACCAGCATGTCCACGTCCTTTTTAGTGATCACAGGCTCCTTCAGTTGCTCCACCCAGGACCACATCAAACCGCACAGGATGAAAGGGTCTCTCTCACCACATATTCTTTCCCAAGCTCCGTCTCGAGAATTTAGCTCTTTCTAAAAAGAAGAACAACGGACACAGGGAGACAAGAGAAGCACATGGATGAAAGGGCGCACAGGCTGCAGAGAGCGGGAAGCTCACGGCTAGCAGCGCTTCCAGACGGACAAGCTGGCTACCAAGGGTGCTTCTCTAGGCTTCCGCCTCTGAGACAGAGGCCATGTCCAGCCTCATTCGGAGGTGGGCTGCCTAATGAGGGGGCGGCTGAGGCTGGCAGCCCCGTAGTACTTCAGTCAGAAGCCCCAGGGGCAGTTCGGGAAGGGGGAGTCTTCCTTTTTAGGCCTCTGGTGAACAAAACACTGATTAAAGTGAGGTGCGTGGCAGATGAAAAGTAAAACTAAGAGAATATTTAAAAATTAACCTGGGATCTCAGGCAAAGCTTGTGACTGAAATTTTAAGTGCATTTAAAAAACAGTGCTTGAAAGTTGATAAATATGGTATATATATATATATATATATATATATATACCATATATACATGGTATATATACCATATATACATGGTATATATATATGGTGTGTATATATATATATATATATATATTTTTTTTTTTCAAATGTCTTTTCAGAATTCTATGTGGAATATATCAAAGAACAAGCCCTTTGTCCCAAAATCTGCTATGGTGAAAATAACTAAGAAGTCTTATTAATACTCTGAACACTGGGAAACAATTTAAGAATGAGATTTTAAAACTGCACCTCCTCAGCTGTGCCTGGTGCTGGGAGGCTGAAGCAGGAGGATCACGAGATCAAGCCCAGCCTGTGTAACTTGGAGACTTACTAAAATCCTATTTCAAAATCAAAAATAAAAATGGTCTGGGGATGTAGCTTAGTGTAAAGGCTCTGTACTTCACCAGTGCCACAAAAAAAACCTGAAACACCCCTCCCCCCCACCAACTGTACCCCTCACGCAGGGCAGGGGCAAAGTGAGAGTAAAGTTCTAATTTCTGTGGTGGGGGGACATGACCATATACGTGGTTCAGCAGAGCAAGCAGTCTCACAATAGTGCTTGGTACAGTAACTGCTTCCATCCATCCATTCCTTCGCCCTTCCAGTGTCTACAGCATGTGCACAGCAGGATAGAAACTGTAACACGTACCTTGTCTTGTAACTTGCACTGCAACCTGGAGGAAAGCTGCTCCCAGATAAACGAGACTAAGATGGAGCGACTTGGCTGGGAGGCCAAGGTTCAAAATGGCACAGGCGTGTTCCACTCAGCCTCTCTTACTCCAGCTGTGCCCACTGTGCCCAGGTTTCCCTTTTTGATCTTAAAAAATAAGGCTGATTCCCCCAATTCCACAGCTCACACACTTAACAGAGTAGTGTGGATTCAATTTCACGTAGCTACCAAGGTGACAAGTTAGGTACAAATTCAGAAACCTCAAGTGAAATGACCACTACACAATGATGCTTCTGCAAGCTTTCTTTAGGCTTTCTCTTTGTGTTTACATTTTAAGAAGGTTTGGAGGGAAAAGTAAAATATGAGCTGTACCTTGGCTCTGTCGAACAGGCGCCACAGGATCCCTAGCAAGTCACCCAGTCTCTACGACCCTTGGTTTCCTTGTCTGTGACACCAAACTCATGATACCTGCCCCACAGGAAGACTATGAAACCCACACAAAGAATATACACAAAAGGGCCTATCACAGGCATGGGTGACATATCCTATTCAAAATTGTGTTTTGCTTTTTTCCAGAATTCAACTGTATTTTTTTTAAACTGAAAGGCCTAAAATAAAATCTAGAGAAAAAATGGGAGTAGGGAACTATTTCAATTCAATATTTTTGTTCACATGTTAAGTAGAATCCAAGGAAGGGACATCAAAGTCCTCCTTTCAGATAACACTAATACCATGGCAGTTTATGGTCACTTCCATTTGCTTTTCTGAATACTGGTAGTGGCCCCACTGGAGTAGCACTGGCAAGTCTAAAAGAAAGAGGGTAAGAGGAAAAGCCTTCCCCGGGACTAGAGCTAATGGGCTCTGGGAAGGAATCTTACCTGTATTTTTAAGCCAAGGGTTCTCAAAGTGTGACTCTCAGTGCTATACTCCAGGTTAAAGAACTAGTTCAGCTCAATGCTTAATGCCATCTGGTCACCCCCCTCAAAGCCAAGAATGCAAGAAAGGAGCTACCAACGTCATGCCTTTCACAGACAGTGGTTTCTTGCACATGGGAATTTAAATCAGACTCAAAGGCCATCTTGCGTCACTTCTACAACATCAAGTTCACATTCAGAGGTGAGAAAACTGAAATTGGAAAATAAGCTGATATAAGCACATCTTCATATTTCTATAACAAATAAGTTTGGGAAAATCTACTGTACTGTGGCTCTGAAATAACTATTACCTATATAAATATAATTCAATGAAATTAAAATACCTGCCACATTTCTACCTTCTTTTTCACCTCCTCCTTTTCTACAAACTCATTCAAATTTGCCAGGGCTTTGGCTGCCAGGATTCTCCTTGCTTCAACACTCAGTCCAGATTTGAAACCAGTGTGTGGCACTGCTTCAGATGAATCTCTGCTGTTTTGTGATTCATGCCCCAACAGGGAATTTGCTTTGGAACTGAAGTCACGGTCCAGAGGGCTGCCGGGAGTCCTAGCTTCCTCTTTCCCAGAGCCTGGGCCACAGGCACCGTGAGGTTCACACTGACAGTGGGCCACTTGGTTCGGGCCCTTACAAACATCTGCAAAAGTGGGTGTAACTGGTTCCCTAGGTTTGTGTGAACTTGAAACACCTACAGAGAAGGTTCTACTCCGTTGTACTTCCTTTGGAAGGTCCCTCCTTTGGGTAAATGGTGATCCACCATCCTTGAGTCCTTGCAAGTCACCATACTTAGATGGATTCCAGAAAGAAAATGTATTGCGAACCAATGCTTCCTTACTCAGATCAAGCTCTGGAGAAGGTGGGATGTAACAATGGCCGCTGGGCTTCTGCTGTTGGAGATTGTGGCCCAGCAAGTCCTGGGCAGGCACTGTCCACGGAGTCTCCCCCTGCCCCAGGACAGTCTCTGCCCTCTTTAAATCTGAGTCACTATAGCTGAGCCGTCTTTTCAGATGAGTCAGGGGCTGAAGGCACTCAACATTCCGCCTCTTCCAAAGGGGGTCAAACTCCTGCTCGTTGGAAATAATTATATCCTGATTCTCCAACTCTGTTACCAATGCAGTAGGGTTAAATGGGTCGGACACGTCACTGTTGTGCCTCAGTAACTTTTTGTCCAATTGCATGGTGACCATTTCAGAGACTGTCTTTTCAATTTCAGCAGAAAGGCCAGCTCCTTCCGACATGTCCTTCACCATCACTGGTCTGTCCTCAGCCAAGTCCAGTAGCAATCTACAAACTAGGTGGATGATTTTTGGCACGTGTTTCAGAAGCCGTGCCTCATAACCATGCAACAGATGACGCTGTCGAATTAAATATTGGGCTAAGGTGACAGCATGTGCTTTGGGATCACAGCAAGAAAAAACATTGCGGAGAGGAGTCAGAAACTGAGTAAATTCTCGCACACAGAGCAGCTGCCCTCTGGTTTGTATGGAATTGGGTCGCTTTGCTCGCACAAATATAATTGCTTGATCAGCAGTCATTCTTGTGGCAAACACTAAATAACATGCTATTAAAACACCTATACAACAAAGGAGAGAAGACTGGTTTCACTTATTTATCATCCTTTGATATTTTAAAACAAGTATGTGTTAAGAAGCGATGTAAACACATATAGGTTTAAAGGACAATTATGACAGTGTAACTTTTTGCATAGCTATTTACTGCTACACTTCCCTTTCGTGTAGACTTTATTTACATATCTGTACAGCAGTCACCTCTGTACCCCAAACAGAGGCTGGCTGGCCCATCATGGTCAACTAATATTAAAGTAAAATACAAACTAAAGGCACATGCATGATTCATAAGTCTGTGAATATCTTGTTACGTATACTAATAAGTACCTCTGAAAACTTCAGGTTGTAGTAGGATAGAATATATCTTTCCAACTAGCCCATGGCAGATCTTTAGTGCAATATCTGCAGAAGTAATCATGCACAAGGCAAAGACAGTGACATTTTGGTTTGACCGTAAGAATAAACGGCCTTGGGTACAGCTGAGTCCTATTCTTGTTACTAGCAAGGTAGAAAATCCCCTATAGGAGCACAGGTATACTGGAGATGGAGGTGGGCTGCTGATGGTTTGGTTACATCAAACCAAAGGACAATAATGACATCAACCTGAAGACCTTTATTTTTGTCCTCGGGTAAGTAATGAGATTCTGTTGAATTTTTAAGTAGTCACTAATTTTTATACAAAATTCTATGCACAGATTGAAGACTTTCTTCTACAAATATAATCCTAACCCCTCCAAAAACAGGTAGTATATGAACTTTGGAATCACACAACTATGGATGTGAATCTTGGTCCTGCCAGTTACAAAACGAGGTAAATTATTCCCCAGAACTTCAGCTTCTTCAACTCACATTGCTGCTAAATATTTTAGAAGTCAGAAAATGTAAAATGTTTAAGACACAGATGAAAACAATGTTTGCTATTTTTATTGTTACTCTGACTAAGCAAAATTACATTTTGAAAATATACTATGTTTTAAAGTTAGGTGTTGGCTTTCACTTTAAATAAATAAACTGATCATTTAAGTAGTTTTAAAAATCTGTTTAAATATGATGAGTTTCTGATCCTAAATCATTAAAAAATAGTCTCATGAACATATATGGTCATTATAAATATGTGCTTAAGGTACTTTAAGTATCTTTTATTAATATCTTCCATCTGATTCCAAAGCTTTGATAGGACTCTAAAAACTATTTCTCTTTATAATTAGAAAATTTTATTCCTTATCTATTCAAATATGCCTACAAAAGAATAAAACTATTTCCTAGAATTACCTGTTCGGCCAAGCCCTGCATGACAATGGATGGCTACTTTTCCTTCCTGTAAGGCAAATGTCATCACCTTCACCATATCTAAGATGGCAGTGAGTGATGCGACACCATAATCCTTCCATCCAAAATTATAGAAATAAACTAGGCAATGAAAGAGAGAAAAGAAAAACAAAATTATCATACAGAAAGAATACTAATAAAGACATCTGAAGTGAGTGATTTCATGAAAAGTACACTGCTACAAGGCACACAGACTTCATTCAATATACAGGCCTAAAATATTCCTGTCACATGTAACTGTTGTCAATTTAAGACAGGGTCTCAATCTGTGGTCCATGCTGGTCCTGAACTCACTATTGATAACTAAAGTCCCAAGGAAACAGCTTTCTTCATAATGAGACTATTAATCAACCCAACGAATTCTGGAGAGCCTGTGGTACTTTGCATAGGTGGACTGCTTGCGCTGTCTTGGCGCTTTTTCATGGCTGCATCAATTGTCCTCCTCTACATCTAACTTGACATCCTGTGGTAAATCCTTTGATTTACAACATTCCTACTTAGTAACCCCTTTAAGATGTAAAAACAAAGCCCCTAGCTTCCTTCCCACCAACCCAAGCTGAGAGCTGAGGATGCTGTTAGACACCATCTGAAGCCTGCAGCACGGATTTCCCCGCCTCAGGGTGAGCCGCCTTCCTGATGATTCCACCAAGGTTTTCAAACTGTGCTTTGATTTATAATTTTCTTCTATCCTAAAACTATAAATATTGCATGTAAATGCTGCTCATTGGAATGTGTTATTTGGGAAATCCTGAATGTATGTTCCCAGACCTGGCCACTCATATTTGGCTTCAGGATAAACCATCTCTTAAACTCTATGACATTTAAGTAACATTTAAGTAACATTTTTTTGTACTGGCACTATATCCCAGGCTGGCCTCAGACTCATGGCAATCTGCCTGCCGCAGCCTCCCAACCACTGGAATCACAAGTATATACCCCACGCCAAGTAATGTTTACGTGGTTTGAGGGATTTGAACCCAGGCCTCGTGCACACTAGGCAAAGGTGCTTCAATCACTGAGTTATGCCTCTAGCCCTGCTGACACTTCCTGCTAAACAAATGCTATCTTAAGATATTTTCTACTGAAATTGAACATAAAAGAACTATGAAAAAACATAATTACATATACAGTCAATGATCCATACTATAGTTACTCAGGTAGTCAAAGCATTCTTTCTTGTACTTTTTTGTTTTTTTAAGGTAGAATCTCACTCAGTTGCACAAGCTGGTCTTAAACTATCAATCCTCTTGCCTCAGTCCTCTGAATGCTGGGATTATAAACATATGCCACCATGCCCAGTAAACACACACTCTTGCTGGATATGTGTTTAAAGGCTTGTAAATTGCTAAAGACACTCTCTCTCTCTCTCTCTCTCTCTCTCTCTCTCTTTGTGTCTCTCACACACATACACACATATTTTCTATGTAGGTTAAAAAAAGAAAAAGCCAGTGCTGGAGGAATGGCATAGCAGCTAAAGCACTTGCCTAACAAGTGCACAACCCTGAGTTCAATCCTCCAGCACCACATAAACTGAGCATGGTGGTACACGCCTGTAATCCCAGCACTCAGGAGGCTGAGGTAGGAGGACTGACATGAGACCAAGGCCATCTTGGGCTACACAGTGAGTTCAGGACAAGCTGGGCCTATGGAAGAAGGCCCTGCCTCATAAAAGAAAGAAAAAGCCAGACACAAGCTTCTTAAAAAAAAAAAGTTTCAAGACTGCCTATGTATCTTCTTCAACCTGGTTTGAATAACAGGTTTGGTGAGCTCCATTCCAAAGCCCTGTGGAGGAGCCTCTGGGGCTGTCACGCTTGCGGCTGGCCTGGCTGTGGTAAAGGCAGGCATGCATTTGGCTTCCAGTCCGGATGGCCACTCCTGAACTGTGTAATCTCTAGCAAAACGGTAACTCTTTAGGCGCCTCCGTGGCTTCATGAGTGAAACAGAAATAACAGTGACTGTACCTCACAATTGCTGTGAGGGTGACATGAGGTGATGGTGCCTGACACATGGCAGGGCACCATCTGAATGGGGCTTTATACAGCAGTCTCCTCCCAACACCCCCTCAGAGGAAAAAAGAAGCCCTGTAACATCAACATCAAAAAAAGGCAGCAGCCTGTCTTCACGATCTATGTGCGCCACTACTCCGAAGCTGTGCTTGTTTTCATCGCCTTTTTAACCTGAGAGTTCAGCAGACAAAAGTGACTGCACGCAGTTCCTGACACTCTGCAGTTGGGAGGGCACTTACTGCCAGCCTCCATGAATGCTTCAGGAAGATATGTGAAGCCACTTTCTTGTTCCAGAGAGTTCCCACAGCTGGCATGTTCACCGGGCCGCTGGAGGTTGATTATTGTTTTTATGCCGTAACTTAAAGGGAAAGGAGCAATTAGTCATATTGGAAGCTGGAGTTAAAAAAAAAAAAACTTTTGGCATTAGTAAACATTATCAAATGCACTCACAACTTTTTTTATTTGAAATAAGCTTTCTACTGTTTGTTTTTAAAATGAAACATGCTTTCACTTGAAGGCATGAGCAATGAAAGAAAACACAGTTGGCTCACTAGAGTGGGAGTGCTGTAGCACTTACCCAAGGAACTGCTCGATGATGTGGTACTTCTCTAGGAGCTCGGAGGATGGGCGAGCCATGGCTAGGATACTGTCAGTGACCCTGCAGGCACAGTAGGACTGGTAAGATGCAAAGAACTCAGGTCATTTCATCTTTGACACACTAAGAGTTGATTTTTTTCGATGCTTTCAACAATTATACAAAAATATTCTTATAAATATCTGGTTTCAATTTTGCATCATGATTACAGCCTTAAGAAATTTAGCGTCTTAAATTCCTGGCAACAAATGTTAGGTTATTAAGTATTTATAAGTCTAACAAAGTGCCTCCAAAAACTCAAGGGGTTCTAGTATATATGATGGAGGAACCTCAGCTAGTGGTAAAGAGTGACTGGCCGACTGGGTATAATACTGGTGACACAACTGCGGTTACCAGAGAGAGTAAATGAAGATAAAAATGCCTGAATCACAGAGCTGGTTGAGAATTCTGTACAATATGACTATAAAGGCGTCAGCACAAATCCTGCCCTGTGGTTATGAATAACTGCTGAGTTACTATAGGTAAGCAAAAAATAAGGGTTCTGGAGTCAGTCAGGCCTGGCTTCACATGCTGTTTTTTTTTTACTTTCTAGCTGTGAAATGAATTAATTTGTTTCTTTGGAATGTCAATAAAGTGACATTAAAAATTCAAGAGTTTTATTAAAATGAATGACAATAATTTCAAAGCATCTCATACAGTGAATGCCCTACAGCCCTGGGTGTTGGTGCAGGAGTGAATGGACACGTGTCCGATGAAATGCTGTCACTCTTGTGAGATCTCTGGCCTTACACTGTTCTGTCCAAATTTGCTTCTCCATAGTGCTACTGTGGCAGCAGAATGATCTGTGGAAAGCAATAATGACAGGGGACCTGAAGGTGTCACTACCAACAAGTCCAATATGGAAAAGTATAGGCTACAAGTCAGATAAGTTCATTGACAAATACCAAATTTAAAAATGGGATCTTGCTGTATACATAATTCAAGACCAGAACCTTTTTTTCCTCACTGAGACAAGGTCTTGCTCTGTAGTCCAAGCTGGTCCTTGAACTCACTCTGTAGCCCAGGCTGGCCTAGGACTCATGACATTCCTCTTGCCTCAGCCTCTTGTGGGTTGGGCTTATAGGCATATACTACCATGATTGACTAGAATTCTTTTAGATGAGGTCCTCTAAGCTTGTTGTTTATTTTATTTTATGTAGAACAACAGGTATTTATTTAGAAACAAAGGACAGAGGCGTAAAAGCTCCACTCCCTGGTAAGGAGTCCAGAGTAGGCTGCTCTTCTAAGTATATTTTAAATATGATTTGATTCTCAGGCTTTTCAGGTGTTACTCTATCTAAAAGGCACACCTGGCTATACCTGGCTACACCTGACTGGCTTTGTGTTTGTAATAAAAGGCAGTTTGATTCCATAACAGTATTAACCGCACTTACATGTCAGAAACAATGTAAGCATCTTAGGTTGCCTATCGAGCTGACATATACCACACTTCTATTAAGGCAGACCAAAGTGTGTTTGTGTGAAAATAGGTCCTCTCACTCAGAATAAAAACCACAGTTACATTTAAGAAACTGAACAACTACATATGTACCTTGTAATTAGCTCAAACTTACAGGTAGATTTTTATTTCTAGCAATTTCTCAGACCTAAGAATTTCTAAGACCTAATTACCTATTTCTGAGATTTATATACATCGTTTCATTTAATTTAAACACAAATACCTATGGCTGTAGCTTAATTATTTCCGTTTAGTAGTCATGTTGGAAAAGCTCAGCCCGTGGCTGGTCCAGGCAAGTCCAGGGCAGCTGAGATCCCTTGACTGCAAAAGCCCCAGACCACTTCCCCATGCTCTGCCTCCTGGCTTGCATGCACAAGCCCACCTTCATCCTGCAGAGCTCCGCAGGATTCATGGCCACATACCAGGACGAGTACACCCCCTTGATGGCTTGTTCCTGCTCGCGCCAGCGGGCTGGGTTCTCATATTTGCACGCTCTACCACCACATGCCATGGAACATGCCACGTGTCCAGGGATGACATGCCGCAACCGTTCTCCCACTTTTGTGTACTTCGGTGTCGGACGTCCTGAATTTTCTAAAATATAGAAGGACAGAAAGAGTCAAAATCCCATTTAAGTAGAATGATAACATGGAATGTGGCTTCTATTTCATCTCAGAATTAGATGACAAGTCAATGATAAATTCCCTCATCTACTATTTAAAAAGCATTCACATACAATAATCTCCACGTTATACTGGTAACGAAGAGAAAGAGATTATAAAAGCAGATCTTCTACAAGAAGACAAGTTTGGTTTCAAAACTACATTTTTAAAATGGGAAAACACAAACATTCCATCATTTTTACAATTTCTTACATATCTATTCAAACTTTTTGCATAACAGAGAGTAAAAAGTGTAACATAACGTCGTAAATATTTAAAAAGACACAAACACAACACAGCTTATTGGTTTTCCTTAAATTCAGATACAAAGATGGGGCAATCTGTAAGAAGAAGAAAGGCAGTTTTACTTTTTCTCTCAGGGAAAGTCCCCTCCGAGTGGCTGACGGCGGACACAGCCACCATCACTTGGAGAGAGGATGAGGAGAGCAGCTTCGTGATGGAGCCCGAGCCACGTCGTGCCTGCTGTAACCTCAGGACCGGGTCTGAAGTGGAGTGCCGGCGGCCCTGCAGGAAGGTGCTGAGGAAGTGCGCGGCCGAGGGCCTCCTGGACGCATCCTGCGCCTCCATGGTGCTGACTCCAGGAAGGCACGAGCTGGAGGCACGGTTATGTGAGCCCCAGCTTGCTCTGTGAGGAAGGAGACACAGCATCGCTCTGCATGATCTAAGAGCTATTCAGGATAGGCTGACTCGTTTCCATAGAGACCAACAAAGAAACTACTGATCCCACTTAGATCTGTACAGGCAAAATTCCTACATGAATGGACTGCGTTTAGGACAAATTGTTCAACAATAAAGAACAATTGCATTTTAAAGAGATTATTTTAAAACTTAGATTACCTGGTTTTCTCAAACATACTTAAAAATTTAACTGCTTGAAGAATTGCTCTCAAAATATGGCACTGAGTTTTGCAAAGTCTATGATGCACACACTGCCTTTTACATATGCTTAACAGTATGTGATCACGTATTCCTGGATGTTGTGAGGGAAATAGTTCTTTCTTCTGCTCTCTGAACAGGGTAGATAAGAAGTAATTGTAATAAAGAGGAATATACGGGATACCCTACAGCAATATGAGAGGATTGTTCAATTCTTCATAATGAAATGCCCTCTCCCATTTATTTTCTTGACAGAATTACTAAAGAAATACTTAGAGCAAATTTAAAAAGCAGATATGTTACTAGAAGATACTTAATGTTTTCTTTTTAGAATACAAAGATCAGTATTTGGTAATGCCTAACAGCCATGCCTCTCAGAAACTCAAATCTCTTTCGTTGCTATGGGAGAAAAAAGCTTTAATGTCTTGGTGGGGGCACATGAAGAAAATTCACTAAGAGTCACATTTTTAAAGCAACTGGATGAGGGGGAGGCAGCAATGAAAGGATAAAGGATACAAAGAAAGCGAAACTGCAACAAGCGCCAACGCGGCCATTGTCCGCCTCCGCCTCTGCCAATATCAGGCCGTGCCTGCACTCACACTTGTCTTCTCTTGCCCTATGCACAAATGGTAGTTCAGTCACACATGAACGGGAACAGATCTATACTGCCATAGGTAAGGGTCGTTTCTGTTTTGTTTTATTTGAATAATTATTAATGACATAAGCGAGCTCCTTTTAAAATGCCACCCCCACTTCCTCAGCAATATACTTCCGTCAAGACACACACGGCAGCCCACACTAGTGCTCCAGTTCCTACTCTGAGTGTTGTATTATGCCTTTGTTTGCTATATAGCAACAGAAAAAACTTTAAAAGTTTTAAAATTTTTACCTATGTATGTTTATTTTTAGCCAGTTCAGAAAGCACAGCTTCCCTGTCTGGAAACATGAGTATTCTAGGTAGGGCCTGCATGACCTTCAGAATAACATGGGGACAGCAGCTCCGCTCCACATGTGGGTTTCATGAGAGGCAAGCAGAGAAAACATGGCATGGAAAGCAAGATGGTGCCTGGGACAGGCGGGCCCACGTGCTCAGCTGAGCTGTGATTTCTGCCAGTGACAAGGAGTCCAAAAGGGTGTCTGGGCAATCCTTGTGCTTCTGAGTGGCAGCCCTTGGAGAGCAGTGGGGGGATCAGGGTGGAAAGCTAATGTTGTGACCTGACAAGATCAGAGGTTGTGGGGTGAGGGGCAATTTAGGGCAGACTACCGTGACCCTGGAGGTAATGTGGACTCCAGCGCAAATGACTGGTGAGATCTCGCAGCCAGTTCACATGGAGCTCATACAAAGATGGTGAGCGAAACCGGCAAATTCTATTGGAGATGCAGGTGTTTAAGGCAACAGGGGGCAATGCTAGCCAGTGAGTAACGCCTGGGAACAGGCATTGAAGGACATCTCCAGAGTAAAGTCACAAGGTCAAGAGTGCATCTGCTTCCAACTGTACTAAAAACGAACACTAATTTGATGAACAGCAGGACTTATCTGGATTACGCTAAGAAAAAAATGGCTTATATAGCAAAGCAAGAATTCTTTCTCCTGTGAAATCTTGCAAACTGGGCTGACCTCAAACATGTAAATGAGCTGATTCAAAGTCTGATACAGTCAACCACCCTCCCTAAAGAAGCACAGCCTAATGCAATCAGGAATCTGCCAGGCGAAAGCAGCCCTCTCAGAATGTCTGCTCAGCATGCCGACAATGGGGCACTAAGCATGCACCTCAGATCCATCTAGCACATGAAATGGAGCTCTGCCTACCTTTGGGCATAGGAGATGGGCAGAGAAACACTCACTTCCCCAAAGCCAGAAGGGTGCTCCAGAACTTCTGGGCAAACTGCCCAACTCACTTAACAGAAGCACAATGAGTAGGACATGTTAAGTTGATGCATCACAATTTACCTGATTATTCCTCATTTGTTGGACACTGAGGCTATTATTGATGATTCTCATTTCACAAGATATTAAACTTTTTAAGACTAGAATCTTTTTATTTCTATATTTCTCCTTCAACAAATACCTGGGAATGATTGTAACTAGCCAGCAAATTTAATTTTCAAAGCTCATATTTTTATTTAGTTGAGTTTTTACACATTTTAAGAACCAGGCATTAGGAAATAGAAAGAACATTTTCTAGCAAATCAATGTAAAAACATTAATTCAACATAAAATGAAGCATCACAATGAACACAAAGGAAAATGGTATTACTTCTGGCAGAGTTCTGTGCTAGCCTCCTTGGCCTCAGAAGCCACCATCTCTACCAAGTCTTGCTTTTGTGTGTATTTTCATTCATAGCATGCTGCCAAAAAAAATCACTCAAATAATTTTAAAGGGATTATTTTCTAACCTTCATCAGAATAAAAGATTTTGTATTTATACCAAATTGGCTTTTATTTTCTCTTCAAAGTACTTCTTAACTTTGCGGGTCAAGTTACTCCATTACATGTACCTGCATTGAATTCTATACACTTGTAAGAAAACATACTTGATCATCACCAAAAATATCAATTAAAAAATTTTAAATTGAGATAAGCTATCAGTTGCTAAAAGCTGAAGGCTCTTACACATAGCAATTTAATTATTACTGAAAATCACCAGTAAGAAAAATAGAACTTCTATTTTTAGATAAACAAAAGCAGCAAGGCTATTTTAATTTCCTTTTCATGTTTTATATAACACGGAAATAGTGTGAGAGTAATCTGTATGGTTGCCAGATCCTTAACGAGTACAGGAGCTGTTCCTTACTGTTATTTTTTATTCAAATTTCACGTTCTATTTTGTTAGATTTTTCTTTCTTTCCTTTTTTTTTCTTCAGGAGGCCACAGAAAAAAATCGTGAGAGTATCCCCCATAGGCCCGCACACCTTCCCGCTCTCCCTTCTCTCTCACAGTCACAGCTTACTTGCAAGTCGCTCGGACCAGCCCCACTGCTGCTTTCTCACCTGGTGTTAGCCAGTCAATCTGTTTTCTTCCTCTGACAATATATTTTCTCAAGCAAGTACAAAAGTTTTCAAGTTTTTGTCACTAGTGAGTGTAAAATCGCAGGGAACTGTGCCTGCCTGTCTCTTCTCCCCACTTCAAACACACTCTCTAGAAAAACAGAACACTGCAAGAGAAAGTAAAATCCCTACAAAGGTAACCCATCTGCCCTCCTGTACCCCTGGCCTCCTCATGGCAATCCTCCTATTTTAGTTTCCCAAGTACTGGGATTAGAGGTGTGTGGCACCATACCCAGCTTATCAGGTGCTAGGGACTTGAACCCAGGGCTTACACTTGCTAGGCAAGAGTTTTACTGAGCTATGTATGCCGCTGAGCCGCAACATGTTTTTTGAAAACTGAGTTATTTTTATGGACAAGGTTTACAAGAACAAATTAAGTATCTAAAATCAAAGGCCAAAGCTGAGACTTCATTTAGTTGCTCATTCCATTCCTTTGTATTCAGTATAACTTTCCCTAATGTCCGAATTTTATTAAGAAATGAGTCAAATCTGTGAAAGTATCTGCTAGGTTAACATTCAACATGTATCTTTTTTCATATTTCTGTTCTATGATGCAAAGATTTTAAAACATCCAATTGATACATCAAATATTTAATTTTGTGTTTTATTTTAAAATTCAAAGATAGGTTATTTAACTGGTTGTCAATTTAAAAGTGACTGATTGTCAATTTAAAAGAATTTATTTTTTTCAATTCAGGAATGGTCCATGTGTCAGTCACCTAGAATCTTGACTAGCCACATCTCAGAACCCAATAACTGATTCTACAAATACATTAAATTTCTCTGAAGTTAAAAATAAGTATATCATCATTGTTGAAAAATATTTTTCAGTGATATTTGCTATTGCATACACATTATCTTCTGGTGTTACACCTGGAACTTTTATCATAATGGAGATTATCAGGTTACCTGTGAGCATCAGCATTTTACGTGGTGAAAAACAGTTAATAAAAATCAGTTAATTTATTATAAGCCAAATATGCCTGTACTTAATCCTACCCTTTCCCAGTTTTTGAGCTTCAATGTGTTGATTTAAGTTTATCTTTAATAAAATGTATCTATGCTGTCTTACTAGCTGATGACATTTTGAAGGCAAAGCTTAGCTAGACAGGTCTTAGTGTTCCCACCACCAGATACCGACTTCCACTGCTCCATCATACCATCTGGCTGAGAAGTGATTCTTCATAGTTTATAACTGTAAAGATGTTTATATGTATACCAAATATACCAACTTGTTCGTATTTATACCAAACTGGCTCATATAAACTGTTACAGTAACAAATAACTAACAAGGAGGTGATGCTAGCCAGTGAGTAATGCATGGGAACAGGCACTGAAGGACATCTCCAGAGGAAAGTCACAAGGGCAAGAGTGAGTCAGCTCTTTTACATGTTTGAGCCTTCAGTTTTTAGTTAGTTGTTTGGTATATAAACTCCTACATGAGTTTAAAAATTGACCTGTACAAAAGAAATAGAAAAAATTTACATACAAAAGAATTGGGTTTTAAAAATACAAAAGTTAACACGTCCTGATGACAACATAATATATATACACATGCAGGACAAAATTCTGATTTAGTTGTGCAGACAATTGTAGCTGATGTAATTTAATATGATGACCACACAGCTGCTGAGTTTTCACACTGAGAGATGTCTGGGCCTTCTGAAACTGTGAGCTAAAATAAATCTTTCCACCTTTAAGTTATGGATGTCGGGTATTTTGTCTCAGCAACAAATAATCAACTAACACAGCAGGTCTGTTCTATCAGTGTGAAAACTCAGCAATGGTGTCTTCATCACATTAAATTATACAAGCTACAGGTGTCTGTATGACTCAATCAGAATTCTGTCCTACATGACAGAAAGTGAGGGGCAGCTTGAACTGAGTAAAGGAAAGAAGAAGAAACATTGCTACAAAATCTTCCTGGGAAAGCTCTAGCCTTGCCTGACTCTCCAGACATCGGTTTCTTCCTACTTGGTTTCTGTCTGCAGTGCCTTGAGCAGCTCTCTATCCTCTGCCATGTGCCTCCACCATTGCTGGCTGTCCCATGAATGGACTATGTGAGACTTTCTGAAACTATGGGCTAAAATAAATCTTTCCTCCTTTAAGTTGTGGATGTTGGGTATTTTGTCCCAGCACTGAAGAAGTAACTAAGACAGTCCAGGGTAGGCACCCCTCTCTTACTTCCTGGTCCACAAGTCAACAGCACGCACCTGAAAGCTCTGCTCTAGGTAATTTCCATCTCAACAAGTCAACACAATCTCTCCAGGTAAAGTCCCAAGCATCTGCCCCTTCCAGCCAGGTCTTACCTCCCAACAACACACAGTTCAACAGTTATCCCACTATATTCAATATATAAGGATTTGGGGGGACACTCCAGATCCAAACCACAGCATGTGCACACAAAGTACTTTCTGTACTAAATCTTGCATCTCTGCATATAAATGGCCAATTATAATAATTTTTGTTCTACTTGATTAAAACAAGCTAATATTAAGTGCACTAAACCCCATTAGAGATCAGGAATCTATAACCTTATATAAAGAAATTAAAAATGTACAAAATACAACTATAAAAGCAAGGGACAATTACTGCTATACAACACTTCAGATTATAAACTATACAGAAATGCAATTTTAAAACAACAAATTCAAATTTATATTAACACTCAAGATATTGAGGTCAGCAGTATGTTCTATGAACACAATTCTTAGCAGGGATTTAGAAAACGAAATATACTCCGTTGCTGGTACAAAAGCATGAATGAGATCTTTCAGTCTATGAGAACATTCATTTGCTTTCTCTTTCAGGAAACTAGCACTTTTCCAGTTGTTTTTGAATGAAATCTTTTCTGTCAGTCAAATCATAAGCAGGAAAATTTTCATTTGCTTCTTTGCAAATATGTTGCATAGCATAGACTTTTTACTCTAACGAGTAGCTTTCTCTTCAGTTTTTTCTTCTCTTAGACTTTTCTTTTTTGTGGGTCCTCTTCACTTACTTTAGCTTCGTCTTGCGGAGCCTGTTTTGATCTTCATCACTGATAGCCATCTGACAGAATTTCAGGATAGTAGGTTCGTTTTGTCTTCCTTGCCACTGCAGAACTATACCGCTCCTCTTCACTGTCTCCGCTGTAGTTTTTTTAGATTTTGGGCATGGTTTGCCAGAAAGTTTTGGGTGCATTAAAAACTTGCAAGATCCTCCTCGCTAGATATACTTGATCTCAGTCTCTCCAAATCAAGAACTTCACAGGTATTTTCTCACATGGCATTTTAAAACTTTTTCAACATTTCTTCCCTCTTTTTTTATTGGATACTTCATTTTTCAAACAGAAAGCCACTGAACTGACCTACATTCTTCTTTAATGAGGACACTGCCTGGTGCATTCTAAAGCAGTTGGTATAGATTTCTAAGATCACCTTTTTTTTTTTAAAGAAAGAAATGTATCCTTTCAATTTCATAGTTTCTGCACCTGTCCTGAAGCAATCATGCATGGAAGGAAGCATTGTTAATTAACCTCTCTAGTACTTTATTTCCTCTCTTGCCTTCCCCGGTAAAACTCTTATTTTTCTTCTTCCCAGTTCTCCTCTCAACTCCGTCTCCTGCTTTCTGCTCACTCTCTTATCTGGCCATCAGGCATTTTGGTTCCTTTTTGGATGTAGGCTGAGTAAGGTTTCCTCCTCCCTCAGCAGCAAGGGCCAAGGAGGACATGCTGGGGACCTCATGCCCAGGAGAAGACTCCGGGAGGCAAGGGAGGCCAATGCTCAGCAGAAGGTGCTGCAGGCTGTCCGGTGTGATGTTCGTGCAGTGCTAGGCCCCACAGCGTATGTACTAATGCCTTAAGATATTAAGTCTTTTGCTCCATTAACATGAGCTTTGTATTTAGGTGTTTAATTACCTATAAAATCTTTTGTAGTTTTCTATGTAGCAAAATAAAACTACCAGGACCCAAATTACCCTTGAAATATCTTTTCAGAGGTCCCACTCTTCGGCAAGCCAAGAAGACAGGAAGCCTCTTGCCCTGCTGAGCTTCGAAAGCAAGGGTACTGGAGGAGCAAGCCATGGTTCTTGCCTGTCTTAGTCATTTTTTACGTTGCTGTAACAAAATACCCAACATTCACTATTTGAGGAAGAAAGATTTTAGCTCACAGTTCCAGAAGGTCTCACATAGTACATTAACAGGCAGCCATGGAAGCACAGGGCAGAGGTTGGAGAGCTGATGACCCCACTGCAAATAAGCCAAGTAAAGTAGGAGCAAGCCCACCAGCTTTCCCAGAAAGAAGCTGTAACAATGTTTCTTCTTCTTTTCTTTAATAACTTCAAGCTGCCAGTTGGGCCCTCCCAGGGTCCTTGCTCCTCCTTCATTTACCGCCCAGAAGTCAACAACACACATTTCCAAATACAAGAGGGTTTTGGGGGACGCTTAAAATCTAAACCATAGCAATGCCCCAAACTCCAGAGCCATGACTGGGAGAGTCTATCCAGAGGAAGAAAAAGGCCAACAAACAAACCCACAACCGTCCCCCTCCACAAATCCCTGAGAACTCGGAAGCTCTTTATAAAGAAATTATCTTTATTTGAAACAAAGCCTAGGGAAGTTCAAGCTTCATGTTGCTTTCATGAGAAAGCAATTGAGCTTTGGTGGAAAGCAATTAAGAGGAATGTAGTTTCAAGAGAGCAACAAGATAAAGATCAGATCGGATAGCTTATCAGAGAGAATCAGAGAAATGGACAACTAAAAAATGCTGTCACCGAATAAGGACAAACTTCCAAAACTACCACTGCCCAAAATTAACTGGATCAGACTATAAAGCAACCCATGTCACAGGGCTTTTCATATACAACAGTTTGACCAGCAGACAACCAGAGGAACTTTACAGCCAGTGTGCTAACGAGTGAGGAAGACACAAGAAAGACCTGCCCAAATCACTGTCATTGTAGGGTCACTATGTTTTCTGGGCCACGGGTCATGCCCTCTGAGCTGTCATATCAGAGGCTGCAAACTATGGAGAAAACAGATCATCCAGTGAACTGTCTAAACACATAGACTAGCAAACCAGAACAAGCCAGCATCTGGAGGTGCTGATACGTCTAATTTCCAACAAACAGTTATGACATACAGAAAGAAGTGGGAAAATGTGATACACACACACTAGGAATTCAATAGAAACTACCTGTGGGAAGGTCCAAATGTCCAACTTATCAAAGACTAAAAAGCAGCCATTATAAATACGCTAGAAAAACTAAAAGAAACCACACTTAAAAAAAAAAAAAAAAAAAAAAAGGAAGCTATAGCTGGACCCAGTGGTGCAGGCCTGTAATCCTACCACACTGGGAGGCTGAAGCAGGACAGCAAGTTAAAGCCAAAGATGGGCCACTCAATAACTTTGTGAGATTCTCTCAAAAAGGAAAAATTAAAAACAGGCTGGAGATGTAGGTTAGGTAGATCCCAGTATCACAGAAAGAAGGAAGGAAGGAAGGAAAGAAAGAAGGAAGGAAGGAAGGAAGAAAAGAGAGAGAAAGAGAGAGAGAGAGAGAGAGAGAGAGAGAGAGAGAGAGAGAGAGAGAGAAACAGAACTACCTTAATAAATAAAGCCAGGCAGAGTGGCCATGCCTGTAACCCCAGCATCCCAGCAACTCTGGCAGCTGGGGCAGGAACACTGCAAGACTGAGAAGACTGAGCCTAGCCTGGACAATTTAGTGACTCTAAGAGACCCAGACTCAAAAGTAAAAAGGGCTAGGCTTGTAACTCAGAAAGTCACAAAGTCTTGGGTTTGATCCCAGTACCACAGATAAATAAACAAAAATCCAAAAACAACCTTTCCCTCATTTGATGAAAAACAAACTACACATCTAAGAAGTTCAACAAGCTCCAGGTAGGACAACCACAAAGAGATCCATACCAAGACATGCCAAAATACAGTGCTCAAAGACAAAAAGAAAAATGAGTCCTCGTGTATAAAGGAAACTCAATTAAAATTAGTATTTTCTTTTCGTTCTGTTTTCTTTTCGACAGGGTCGCACTCTGTAGTTAAGGCTGGCCTTGAACTCACAGCTAACCTCTTGCCTCAGCCTCCTGAAGGCTGCGATTATAGTCATGCACCAACATGCCCAGGTTATGTGGTACTGGAGAAATAAACTCAGGGCCTTGCACTAGCTACGCAAGCACTCTAACTGCTGTGTTATTCCTTCAGCCCAATATTTTACTTTTCATCAAACACAAATAAGACAGAAAAAAAAAACAAAAACAGAGGAACGACACATTAAAGTACTGAAAATAAACCACTAGATACTGTCAACAATTTTATATCCAGCCAGATTATCTTTCAAAAATAAAGGAGAAATACAGGCATTCCCAAATTAAAAAATGGAAAATCTATTGCTAGTAGATGCACCTTACGGAATACTAAAGGAAGTTCTTCAGGTTGAAAGCAAATTACTTAAGACAGCAATGCAATTCCACATGAAAGGACACTGTTAAATTACTCAATACAAAAGACAGTATAATATAAAGACAGCAATTATGCATAAGAGTATGAATGTTTACTTTCTTTTCCTTTTAGGTGATTTAAAAAGGATTATACAAAATAATGTACACATAATTACATCGATGGGCCTACAGCATACAGAAATGTAATCCACATGACAAGTACAAAGAAAGCGAGTAGGAGCAGTATTTATATTGAAGTGACACAAGATAACTCAAAACTCACAAGGACAAACAAAAAAATGGAAATGGCAAACAGAAAAGTTAACATTAAACTAGTGTTCAGAGAATAAAATGAACTCTTACAAGTCAACAATAAAAAGGCCAACAACCCAATCTTTAAGTGGGTGAAGTTTCAGGAAAGGTGTTTTTCCCCATAAAAAATAGCCAACCGGCCCATAAAAAGATGTTCCATATCATCAGTCATTAGGGAAATACATATGAAAATCATTTGATTGACAGTTTCTCAAGATGTTAAACCTAGAATTGCCATGTGACCCAGTAATTTCATTCCAAGATTTATGTCCAAGAGCAACAAACAAACAACAAACCACAATGTATATATATGTATAACCAAATAGTAGTGTCTGTAGTAGCCCAAGTGGAAACAAAGTGTCTACAGTACACAAAGTAGAAACAAAGTCTCTTCCAACACAAACAGATAAATAAAATGTAGTGCCCCTGTATAACAAAATATTAATCATCAATAAACTGAAGTTCTGATATATCCTGGATAAATCATGAAATTTATACTAAGTAAACAAAGGCATAATTTTATTAATGTTAAATGTCCTTCACAGGCAAATCCCTAGAGATAGAAAGCAGATTAGTGATAATGAGAAGGTGGAGTGGGAACTGATTGCTAATTGGTACAAAATTTCTAATTTTGACTTGATGAAAATGTTCTAGATCTAGCCAATGGTAATGACTGCACAACCCCATATGTACACTAAAAACTAATGATGACTTTAAAGGAGTAGATTCTATGACATACGAATTATGTTTTAACAGTTTTTAAAAGTGATCAATATTAATGGTTAGTTCTCCAAAAATGATACAGAAATGGTCAATAAATACATGAAAACATGCTAACATCATTAGTATTACTAGGGAAGTGCACGTTAAAACCACGAGATACCACTTTGTACCTACATGGACAGGTATATTCAATAGAAGCAAATGTTAGTGAGATTGAAAAAAATAGAAGCCCTTATACATTACTGGTAGGATTGGAAAATGTAGCAAGCCCTCTGGAAGACAGTCTGGCACTTCTTTCCCTAATTACACAGTTACTGTATGACACAGCCTTCTAGTCCTACACACACACACCCACAGAGAATGACAACATATGTTCAAACACAATCGTGTACAGAAATCCACATTCCCTAGTTTTGTCTCCCGAGAGGACCTGGGAATTTGACAGGCCAATAGCTTAAGTACTGAGCACTCCAGATCGTGGTTCTAAGCACCATTTCTCACTTAAAGGAACCTACGTAACTGTCGGAGGATAGCTGGAGAGCCAGATTAGGCGAAGGGGTGTATTGGGGCTTGTTTGAGGGAAGCTCCAAGAAGCAGGGTGAAAGACTCCATCCCCTCTTGCTCCCTGAAAACTGATAAGGCCTCCTGCCTGATTCTCCTGCTCCCCTCTGACAAACAGCTCTGGCTGTGCTAATGGCTATACTTTCATCATTTGTGCTGTGACAGGGTCTCGTGGCAGAGCCTGGGTAAATTCTAGTTAATGTATAGAGCATGTTACAGATGTAACCACCAAACCTCTATAAACCTCCCTACACTCTTTACCTGTATTATATCTCTTATGACCCACTTAGATTCCTGCCCTCACTGAAGTTGTATGACCCTCAGATCCAATGTTTTTTCTTGTTCTCGGAAGGTATAAAAAGAGCTAGAAAAGAAAGTAAGTTGCTTGCAGCTGGACTGTGTACCCCCCCCCCCCCAACTCTTTGCAGCTCTGTCTCCCCATGTACCTGTCAGATAATCCAGGAATTTACAGGTACTTTGTAGAAATGGCTGATTTCCTGGTGGGGACAGGGAAAGAACAAGATGAGCTGGAATATTTTCCTGCGCTAGAGAGCAGAATGTTGGAATGGTGGGAACACGTCAAAAGGACACAGGAAACAGCTCAAAGGCCACTGACTGGATGAAAGAGAGCTCCCCGTGGTGGAGTGGCCAACTTCCAACAAGCAATCAAGGGCAGAAAGCGAATTTTAACTCCTTTACTTAGTCTCTCCCTTCTCTGCTCTTCCAACATCTAATCATTATTTGGGAAGAAATCCTACCAAGTTCCCCATCCAGCAGGATTAAATGAACTTTGGCAAACCCAAAGTGGACAGTTAGAAAACTCTGCAAGCAGAATATTATCAAGTAAAATTATTCACATTTCTCCCGGCTTAACACTGGTAGCAGCAGCAAGGCCAATACTGTGGTGTGGATCGTAAGTGTCCCATGAAGGCCCATGTGCTAAAGGCTTGGTCATCAACCTGTAGCACTACTGGGAGGTGGTGGATCCTTTAGCAGGTGGGATCTAATGGAAGGGAGTTAGGCATGGCCACCATGGAGTGTTTCATCTGCCAGGTTCACCTGTCATAAACGTATTGCCTTACCATGGACCAAAAACAAGAGGGCTAAGTAGCCATGAGCCGAAACTCTGAAACCATGAGCCAAAATAAATCTTTCTTCCTTATGTTGCCTCACCATAGGTATTTTGACAGTGGCAGAAATAAGACTAATAGCCAACCAGGTTCGCAGTGGAATCAGGGCACCTCCGGTTCAGAATCCCAACAGAGTGAGAGGCAAGTATGGCAGGAGCAGGCCAAGACACAGCATGCTCCTTTGCATGAGGAGCTACAGAAGTGTCAACATGGTGTAGGAAGGTGACAGGAGAAACAAGCACTGGAAGAAGCAGGGCTCCATGCTTTTGAACATACTTTGTAAGTGGTACTTGCAAGAAACTGAAGAAGAAAGAAATGAATGGTTGAGTCACAAGTGGGCGTCTGATAATGGGAACAAAGGTATCTCAGTCTAGGAGAATGACGCAGGAGACAAACATGTTCGAAACATCTCTTTTGAAAAGGGCAAAATCATTATTCAGGGTTTTGAAAAGGAATTATAATAGGCCAAAATGGTAAGGCAGAAACAAACAAAAGGTCTTAAATAATACCTAGACCTTGAGATTCCTAAATAGAGAATAGAGACTTTCTTTCACACTCACTCACAGTTATTTTTATTAACTACTAGCTGGCACAAAGAAATACAAAGCACTGAGGAGATATTACCTTTCATGTTAGCAGCATACCCATTGTTATTCACCAAAGTGGAATATGGTTGTTCATTTTGAGGTAAGACTCCTGCAGCCATGATAACCTATTGAAAAAAATAAAAGAATAAATTTGAAGTTTGCCTTGGGATATTCACTTATATTCCATGCTTCAGCCATTCTCCCATCATACATTATCCCTCTGCCATTAAATATGGCTGTCATTAGTTAAGTGGCACTGACACTTGAAATATGGCCAATCCAGACTGGGATGTGCTGCTAAGTGTAGAATGCAAGATCTTGAAGAGTACAAAAACTAAAACATCTCACTAATATTTTTTACATTGATCACGCATTGAAATGTTTTTATATTGCGCCAAATAAAAAATATTAAATATTTTGCAACACCAGGGATTGAACCCAGGGCCTTTGCACTGAAGGCTTTTATTTATTTGTTTGCTTATATTTTGAGACGAGGTTTCAATAAATTGCCCAGGTGCTGGAGTTACAGGTGTGTGTCACTCATATGAGCAAGATAGTATGGACATCAGTAAGTAAAACAAGATGTATTAATACTTTCCCTTGTGCATTTAGTGTACTACTAAGATAAGATGTAGACACAACGCCGAAAGTGCTACGTGTCAAAAGATGGTTCAGACAAGCAGGGAGGGCTGTGCAACCTGAAGGTGGATAGAGGGCTGTAAGGAGAAAACAGTTTGAATTGGGCTCAGAGTCATGTTTACTGTGCACGGGAGGGAATACTAGGCAACTAAGCAGAGCCCTGTGCTCATGGAGGAGGACTGCACCAGGCGATAGTTTACTGCATTCACAGGACATTCATCTGTAGCTATCAGTCTTCTGGCACATGCTAAGTTCTATGACTAAGTAACTGCTGTGTTGCTAAAGTGACACCCTTTCCAGTAAGAAAAACTAAGTAATTTTTTGATGCATCAACAATAAAACAAAATTATCACCTTTTATTTTTAAAATCTGAGACAGGGCATAATGGTTTGGATTGGGAATGTTTCTCAAAAGTCTCAGGTATATGGACATTGTGGAATATCTTTAGATTCCAGGGGCGGATCACTGGGGCTTGACCTGGAAAGGTGTATGCTAGCGCTGCTCTTCCTTGCTCATTCTGCTTTCTGTTGTGATGATATGAACAACTTTTCCTCTATCTAGGGCCTCTGCCATGTGCTTCTACCACTGCATGGTGCTCATATATGGACTGGACCTTCTGAAACTGTAAGCTAGAATAAATCTTTCATCCCTTAAATTATGGGCATCAGGTATTGTGTCCCAGCAGTGAGGAAGCAACTAAGACACAGGGTCTTGCTAAGCTGCTAAGCTGCCCAGGCTGGGTTCTAATTAACAATCTTACCATCTTTCTTAAGCTTTTACCAAATGCTATACACAAATATTAAATCACTTTTTTTCTAACAAGTACTTTACAAAGTAGCTCTTATTCCCTGTTTCAAAGCTGAAACGAAAAATACTTGACTGAGTTTCATGATTCTATTCATGTTTTAGTTACCACTGGATCCTAAAGCAGTGGTACCCAACCTTTCTCACATCAGGAACTAATCTAGTTGAAGATCATTCTGCCAAGGGGGAGGTGGCACTTATTATTCAGTAGGTCGCTGCAGAATAACTTTGAAATGGTGAGGAGCAGCAGGGGGAAACAGGGAGTGAAGCCCATCTCCTGTCAGATCAGCAGTGGCCCAGGGCTTGGCAATCCCTGTTCTAAAACTGTGAAAACACTGTGATTTAAAAAAGAATTTTTTTTGACTTAACCATACCCTTTGATTGTGGATTATCTTAAAAGTTTTCTGTAATCTCAGTATTCTGAGAGGCTGCGGCAGAAAGATCACAATTTAAGCTCACCCTGGACAATTTAGCAAGATACTGTCTCAAAATAAAAAAGTGGTGGTGGCTGGAGATACAACTCCTGGGTTTAATCCACAGCACTGCCAAAACAAAACCAAAAACTTAACTACCTCCCTTGTAACACAAAGCTCTAAGAAACCTCAGAGGTCTTCTAGTAGAATCCTACCTACACATGAGCATCGCTGGGCATGGTGGCACATGTCTGTAAATAGCCAGAACTTGAGAGGCTGAGGCAGGATGATAGCCTTGGGTTCAAGGACAGCTTGGGCTACAGAACAAGACTCTCTCTCCAAACACACGAGCACCCCCCCCTCCCCACACACACACCCACAAGCATCCTCTGTGTAACATCTGAACAGTTACTCTGACATTATACAGCTCTGGTAGTGACAAAACTCTTTACAATGTTGCCACTCTATAATTTCTACCCACTGTTCTTACCTCTTCCCACACAGCACAATGCACATTTTCTTCGACAGATTTAAAGTGGGTGATCATGTCCCCCTGCTCCTGATTCACATCTTCCAAACCATTAACACTGGTTCCCTGTATTCCCCCTCCAATGGAATGTTCCAGATGTCCCTTCTAGCCTGGAGTAGTTCCCTATTCACACAGTAGTTAATATTCTACAGTTGAGAGCTGACACCTAACCCCTGGTGGGAAGATGAAGTATACACAGTAACAGCCTCTGCTGGGGTAGCGTATGAACCAGCCTGGCATCATGCTGGTACTGCAGAAGACTCAAAGATGCAGCAGAATGTATCAACGGCCAAAGAAAAACAAGGACAGTCACGCGTACATGACAGCTGAAAGGGCATAAGTGGTACAGAATACAGAAGGCTTTATTCTCCTATCTCCGAAGCCAAGTTTTATTCCCAAAAGGTAAAATATGTAAACATCTGTTTTAGTTATTCCAGAAGATAATCGGTATACTTAATCTCTGGTTCTTTTGTCTTTTCTCTCTCACTTTCTTTTCCTTTCCTTTTCTTTTTCAAAAAGGCCTCACAGATCTCGAACTTATGATCCTCCTGCCCCAGTCTCCTAAGTGCTGGGATTACCTGCATGCCCGCCATGCTGGGCTAGATCTCTGGTTCTTATCCTATCATTTCCAAAACAAACTACTGAATTCCTGACACAAAAGATAAGGAAATTGGTTCATTTACTCTTTCTCCCTTCCAGATTCCACATCAAATCTTCTCCCACCTAAAGCATCACAATGATTATCTTTACAATTTTAATATCTTTTAATGACCTTTTCTTCTATCATCTTTAAAAACAGTATTATGATTCCCTCTCTGTAGAATAAGTGAACTGGTTTACCTGCCCACTCTCCTTATTTTCAAATTCTGTCAAGTATACTTCTTTTCTATGTTTAAGACAAGGTCTCACTCTGTCATCTTGGCTGGTACTGAACTCAAAGGAATCCTCCTGTCTCAGCCTCCCAAGAGCTAGAATTCCAGGTATATACCACTACTCCCTGGCTCACGTGATGCCGAGGAATTGAACTCAGGGCCTTGCACTTGCTAGGCAAGCACTCTTAACTGCTTTGCTATTCCTCCAGTTCTACCATTTCTATAATACAAGATATTTAGGGAGCTGGAGGAATAGCACAATGGTTGGAACACTTGCCTAGCAAGTGCAAGGCCCTGAGTTTCAATTCCCTAGCATCCCATAAGTTGGGTGTGGTGGCGCACTCCTGTAATTCTAGCACTCAGGAGGCTGAGGCAGGATGACTGCCATCAGTTGAGGCCAGCCTGGGTTACATAAGAGAGTTCAGGGCTAGCCTGGACTAGAGCCAAGATCCTGTATCCAAAAAAAAAAAAATATTTAACATTAGTTTCAGTCAATCATTTTTCTCATGCATTGTCTGTAAGTTTATTCTAAAAAGTGAGACAATAAAATTATATATTCTGCATAAGTACAATCTATGTACATACACTTAAAGGAAAACTAAGTATTTGTAGTACTTGTATGGACCAACAACAAAAAATAAATAGATAAAAATGAAAACTTGTATCACCAAACATGGGCAGCTCAGGTAAACAATCCAAACATCAGTGTCAAATGAATTATCTTCTCTTTTATCCTACCATCCAGGTAGAGAACAGTTTTTTCTGCTTTGGCTTTGCTGATTTATCTTGAAGTCATTTTTTTTCACAAAAGGGAAGGTAAACTTTCTAAGTCTTTGCATTCTGAACATATATTCGTATTACAAAGTCAGCTGATAACTTAGCTGCCTACAAAACTCTAGGCTGAACTAAGCAAATCAGCTTTACAACACTGTGCTGCCATGCTCCAGGAAACAACACTGAGGACGCGGCTGGGGACACAGCTCAGGAAGCGTAAGGCCCAGGTTCAATCTGCAGCACAACATCATACCTGGACATGGTGATGCACGCTGTAATCCCAGCACTCTACTCAGGAGGCTGAGGCAGGAGGATTGCTGTGTGTTGTTGAGTCCAGTATGGGCTACATGGTAAGCTCAAGACTAGCCTGGACTACAGAGTTATTTGGATCTGGAATGTTTCCCAAAAGTCTCAGGTATTTGGATGTTGTGGAGTTACACGTGTGTTTCACTCATATGAGCAAAATAGTAAGGACATTTGGTTATTTCAGAAGGTGATCAGCACACTTAACACATTGCCTCAAGAAAAAAAAAAATGGTGAGAACACTGCCAGGTCAAGACTTGTAGCACGCAAGTTGTGGATCTTTATCTGTGGTGCTCTGAAACCATGCATGGATGTGTCCTGGGAGTCGGCCCTTCTCATGCACTTGCTTAGTTTCAGCTGGAACTATCAACATGCAGATTCATGTTTTCTTCAGCAGCCAAAGCTGATTATACATGTAAGCCATGATTTATATTAAACATGTTACTTTACAAGATCCATGTGATTCTCAGAAAACCACTGTGTGAAGTAAAGTACGTATGTATTATCACCATTCGCACTGTCTGAGGTGGGAAATCCTAGGTAAGATCAGGTGGATCTGGCCTGCAGAGATGCTCCTAACATCAATCCACTTTGTCCCACAGAAAGATTGGACAAATTTATATCAATTATTAAAAGGTGTACCTTTTGTTTTACCCTTGTTAATCGTGGGCAATTTAAATCCTAGCAGAATATCTCATTATTTCTTTACTTGGCAGTTCTTAGCAAAATAGTGTAGTTTTCCAGAAGTCTTATCTTTCCTTTATTTTCTCTCTTTATTTCCGTCTGTCTGTCTTTATTTCTTTTGTAAGACAGGGTCTCACTCTGTAGTCCTGGCTGGTCCTGAACTCATTATGTAGCCCAAGATGGCCTTCAACACAAGGCAATTCTCCTGCCTCCTGAGTACTGGGATTAACAGTGTGCACCACCATACCAAGTTTTATGTGGTGCTGGGGAATCAAACCCAGGGCCAGAGCTATGTCTCCAGCCCCAGAGTTTTTTTTTTTTTTTCAATGACTTCCTTATTAATAAAGTATCTGCTTCAAGACTGTGTCCTTTTTCTAACTGGAACAGCTGCCACTTTCAGCCTCATGTATGTCAATTCAATATCATCATTTAATTTACATGTATTTGCCAATACTGTATATTTGTAGCAAATCTTTTAAAAATCAGTTTATTGTATCTTAATTATAGCAAATAGTATGTTTTGCCTGGCAGTCTTACTTCCATATATTGCTCAAAATGTATGATTTTTCCTTTACCTTTCCCGGGTCTAGTACTTCTCTAACAAGACTTCCTCCAGTTGAAGATTTAAGTCTCAATTTAATGTCTCCTAATTTGGAGAGTGTTATTCCTTTTCGCAGGTTATCATAGTGCTACAATGTAATAATCTATAGAAGGAAAGGTGGTCTACCTTCAAATCTTTAAAAATAAAGTAATAAAACCCAAACAGTCCACTGAAGAAAAGACAGCATCTTCAACAAATGGTGCTGAGAAAACTAGATCTGCACATGCAGAACTATATCTGTCTTCACACACTAAAATCAAATCAAAATAGATCAAAGAACTGGACATCAAAACAGAAACACTGAACTTACTGGAAGACAAAATAGGCAAAATCCTACAAGACACGGGGACAGGAAAGGATTTTCTGAACAGATCACCAATTACACAAGAAATCTCAGCAAGAATCAACAAATGGGACTATAATATTAACTTAAAAAGCTTTTGCATAGCAAAATAAACAATCAGCAAGGTGAAGAGACAACCCACAGAGTGGGAGAAGATACTCACCAGTAATACTTCAGACAAAGGATTAATATCTACAACATACAATGAACTGGAAAACATAAAACTCCCTAAAATAAATGATCCCATCAAAAAGTGAGCAGTTGAAATGAAAATAAACTTCATAGATGTACAAGTGGCCAACAAGCATATGAAAAAGTGTTCTTCATAATTGGCCATCAGAGATATACAAATAAAAAAAACACTGACATTTCACCTCACTCCATTGAGAATGGCCTACATCGAGAACTCAAAAAACAATTGTTGGCAAGGGTATGGAAAAAAATAAACTCTACTACACTGCTGTTGGGAATGGTACAACCATTATGCAAAGCAGTCTGTAGGTTCCTTGGAAAGCTGAGAATGAAAATTCCATTTGATCAAGCTACTGTGCTAATGGGCATGTTCCCAAAAGAAATAAAGCCAACATACCAAAAAGACACGCATATCCACGTTTATAGCAGCAGAATTCATAATAGCTAAATCTCACAAACAATCTACCAGCCCATCCATGCAGGAATGGTCAAAGAAGATGTGGTCCTTATACACAATGGAATACTATGCAGCCATAAAGAAGACACCTATGAAGCATTTGAACAAAATGGGGTCACTTAAGAGTCAATAACACTCTGTGAAATGGATCAGGCACAAAAGACTGACTATAGATGGGTATCCCTCTCATGAAATGCACAAAAATAATAACATAAAAAGGCTCCAACATGAATGGCAGGGTAGAAAGACAGGCAATGATCATATAGGAAAGGTGTGAAACTCCGAAAAAGAGGTAGGCATAGACACTCACTAATTCCCCAACCCCCATGATTCTAATGTGTTACAGAATTTGGAATTCATGTATTTACAAAAAAAGTTAAATTTTATGTCATGTTAATTTTTTACAATAAAATTATAATAAAAATAAGGTCATAAAAATTTATTTTTAAATTATATTTGTAAAGCTTCAATATTGTTTTTACTAAACCTAAGCACATGCTTTTTATTAAAAATAAAAAAGCAATTCTAGCCTAGAAAAAACAATGGAAGAACAGTTTCCCTTAATGATCTAATTAGCTGAGTTAAACTGTCAATTTTCAAAGGTCTCAGATAAATAATAAAAAATTGATTTGAGAAATAGCTTGCAAAACCTGAGTTATTAAAGAAAATTAGTAGAACTTCTTTGTGCACGCCCTTAAAAGCACACAGTACACGCTGTGCTTTTCCATTCTTATTGCAGTGCCAATTACCTGCCTTCATATGAAGAGTCTGGATGGCTCAGGTTCAATGCCGTGTAAGTGCAACAGCCCATCTCTCTGCTGAACACCTGTAACTTTTTTTCCCCTGTTTTACCTTTCTTGACTCCTTCTAGTCTACCATCCTCAAGGAAATCTCTATCCCTTATTTAATAGGTCTCAACTACTGACTTCTTTGTGTTTCCTTAGTAGAACAGTTATTTGGAATCAGCTTGATCCTTTCAAGGTTTGCATTTAAAGTTTTGTTAAGGCAGCCCTCTGGTAGCATTTACTTTAGGCTAATTTAGACCCACTGTTAAGGCAAAAATTTTGCAAGGGTTCTACCCAAAGCTTAAGGTTTACAATGCCTTCCCATTCTGTTAACCTTCTGATGGCCCAGAGCATGCTGTCTATCCCTTTCTACTGTTTCTTCCCTGGCTCTAAGCAGCCCCTGCAGTACTATACCAAATACTCCAAGCAGCAAGTCTTTAAGATCCCTCTGCCCATCTGAGAAGGTTCTTGGGTAGGGCACTGCTTCCTTCTCTTTTGGACCTTATGTGCACTTTCTAGCCACTTTGGCCATACTGAGCTCTACTCTGCGTTTCTTCTGAAAGACTTGGCCTAGTACCCTCCTGGAGCTAGTCTGAAAACTGTCCCCAGGGAGACAGCTGGTGCAATCCTAAATTCCATCGTGTTTATATTTCTCTTTTGTCAGACTGAGGCCCCGAGCTGTTTTCCAATATCCAAAAATAATTTTTATATATGTTGCCCAGTTTCCTAGTTAAGATGGAAGGATGTATCTAGTCTCTCTTATTAATATCTCATTCTGATTGGATGTAGAAATCTCTCCTAGTCATTTTCAAATAACTCAAATGCAGAAGAACTCTAAAATAGCGCCTATGGTGCACTGCCTTTGCATAAAACATTAATTTACAGTCCAATTATATGTAATTGCTGTTTAAAAATTACAGTTTAAGAATGTTAAACTATACAGTAAGAAGTTCTGTGTTTAAATCCTGACTCTATTCACTGTTAGCTGTATGTGCTGTGCTATTTTGAATTTTGATTTCTTCTACAATGCCAAGCTTAAAGGTGTTTGGTAAATGCTAGTTGTTATAGCTTGCAAACCAGTATCGGTAGTATCTTTTTGTGCTTTCTCGCCTTTCATGATAGATTCATTTTATCTTGCTCCAATTTTATGAAAATTTGCAAAGAATCATATTATTACTTTCCAATAGTCCTGCTAGTAGTTAGTCATAGTTGAGCTTCCAAGACTTAAGAAAACATTACCTCCATTCACAATTGAATTTATTTAATATGCCTGGTTGTAGAGCCAGGAGAAAAGTTTTAATAGTAATCTTGACATTTCACTGCACAATCACATATTATGTAATCTCATTTCCTGATCCAATGACAAGTATTTTGCTCATTCGGTCCTACGGTTTGCTTTTATCCCTAAAAAGCCCTTCAAATGACTCAACTGCTTAGAATCAGTCACATGCTAATTAGTACCTACTCCCTTAAAACTTCAGTGCAGCAATGGCTATTACTCATACTGCTAAGAGGAGTAGTCACAAAGAACTTGATAGAAAGAATGCTCTACTTCATAAAGAACAAAAGGCCTTTCAAATAGGGACTGGGTTCTGACATGGATCAAAGTATTCTTAGATACTACTTTCCCTTCCATTTTTCAGATACAAGGTGTTCTGCCAAAACCTCCACATGTATTTTTGGGAACGAATGTGTGGGGCACCGTATTAAGTGATTCCAGAGAAGGCAGAAGTGTGTGAACCTTCCCAGATGTTCATGGCATCAGCACTCCAGCTTTGGAATGCATCAGGATTATCTTGGCTGCTTATGGAAATGCTGATTCCTTGGTCTTACTCTCAAAGTGTCTTATTCAGCAAGTCTGCAGAAGTGTAACAAACTACTCCATCAATTTACACTCTAGATCATTCTAATGCAGGAGATCCTATGCCCACACTTAGTCCTAGTGCTTTATTAGTATTGGTTTTGTGTTGAGTGTCCAGCCTATCTTTAAATATTAATACTAACCGCTACGATTAGATTTTAAACAGCAATCATAGCAGAAGAATTTAAGGCTGGAATTTATACTTGAGTATGTATTGAATGAGAATCATTTGCTGCAAAGGCAAAGGTTGATACTTATAAACCTTTCCCAAGGTGGAAGATATTTATAAACTTTGACCCTTAAGCCACCATTCTCAGGTCAAGGTGGTCCAGCAAGATTCTGCTGAAAAGGCCCCAGGATTGGTTTACTCCAATACCCAGAAAGGAGAAGAGTGCTAATGGCTATACAGTAACCATTGTAGAATCTGTTTCACTGTAAGCCATACAGATGCTAATAAAGTGAAATTGCAACATAAAACATAGAAAACAGACTTGACTTACTACAGCATTTTAGGTACACAGCAAAACTAAGTGGCTGGTAGAGATTTCCCAAATGCCTCTTCCCTTTCTCCCCTCTCCCTACAGCCTCCCACACCGTCAATGTTCCCCACATAAATCTACACCGACACGTCACAATCATTCAAAGGCAATAACCTACATTCGGCTTCACTTCTGGGATTTATATTGTCTTCCTTTCCCCCCTCTGCCCTTGGGTACTGGGTATTGAACTCAGGGCCTTCACACTGAGCAACACCCCAGCCCGTTTTTTTGTTTGTATTTTGGGAAAGGAACTCACTAAACTGCTAAATTGGGATTGCTTAAATTGACATTCTCCTGCTTCAGCTTCCCAGGATGCTGGGATTACAGGCCTGAACCACCAGGCCTGTATGGCATTGTACATTTTATGGACAGAGACAAATGTGACATGTGTCCCACCACTGCAATTTCATACAGATCCCCCTCCTGCTTCCTACTCTCTGGCAACTATTGGTCTTTTGATTGCTCCATATTTCTGTCATTTTATTACATAGCTGGGAGTTACACAGGATGGGGCTTCTCAGACTAGCTTCTTTCATTTAGTTGCATGCACTTAAGGTTCCTTCGCATCTTTACTTATCCATTCACCTACTAAAGTACACTTTGGTTGATTCCAAGTCCGGACAATTGTTAATAAAGTTGCTATAAACATTTACGTGCAGATTTTATGTGGATCTAAGTTATTATTAGCTCATTTGGGTAAATACTAAGGAGCACAAATGCTAGACTATATATTATTCCTATCTTACATATGAGGAAAGTAAAAGAAAAATCAAGTAATTTATTTGAAGTCACATGGTTGTTAGGAAGGAGAGCTGGGAGTTTGAATTCACAAGGTTTACCTCTAGTTTCTGCTCTAAACCACTATACTCAGAGAATCTCCACAATAAATACCAAAGAATAAAAGCACAATGAATTTTGTTTTAAAGTACCCATTGGCTTTTATTAGTGAGTCAAGAAAAAGGCAGCATTCAGTCTAGAAAACCGGAGCTCTGTCGGGTGTGACAAGGATTAGCTTTAGTAGGGTCAAAAAAACAGCACAGTACAAACAGGGTTACTTTCTTCACGTGAACTGGAGGAGAGGGACCTTCCCTATTATACCAGCACAGGTTGACTAGGCCTTTTTTTTTTTTTTTTTTTTTTTTTTTGGTTGCTGTAAATCTTTCTTTTTCTTTTTGTACAAAGGACCAACCCAGGCAAGCCCTACCACCGAGCTACATCCTCAACCATTTTCAGTTTTAGTTTTCAGTCAGAGTCTTGCTGAGTGGCCCAGGCTGATCTCCAAGTTTGATCCTCCTACTTTCTGAATAGCTGGGATTACAGGCATGTGCACAGTGCCCAGGGAGACCTCCTGTTTTTTAAAATTTTTCAGTTTGATTATACGAATTAGCATGAGTAATTCCATTTTGGCTTGGTCTGTTGAGGCTTGGAGTAGGAGATCAGTATAAATTAATGAACTCTCATAAATTTTACTTAACAGACTCTACATTATCTAACAGAAAACTCATTCTTAGTCTATGAATTTTGAAATCAGCTACATTGGATTCTGCACCACTAATGTCTATGTATAATTTCCTCTGTTTGCAAGAAACTGCAATTTTTCTTTCCTACAGCAAAATGTTCAAGTTCATAGTTTTTGCTCAGATATTTTGTGAGCCTTCTTTCAAACCTGTATCCACTGCTGTCTCAAAGACAGGAACACAGTTCCTTTATACACTTTAGACTTCTCCTTCTTAGCAGAAACAAAATGTAGCTGGTCTAAGTACAGGACCACAAAATCCAAGTCCAGAGGCTGGGGGCATAAGTCTGCAGTTAGAGTGCTTACCTAGCAAGTTCAGGAGGACTGCTCTGAGTTAAAGGCCAACCTGGGCTACATAGTGAGTTTAGGACGAGCCTAGACTCCAGAGGGAGACTGTCTCAATAAAATACAACAAAACAAAAAAATCTCAAACACATTTTAATAGAGTAGCTGGCATATATTAGCTCTATAGTCATAGACATATCTGTTGAAATCTCTGAGACTCATTATTATGTTGGGTCATTGTAAAGATTACAGGAGAGCCTGTAGACAGAACTAATTCCGTATCTGAGTATTTCAGTCTATTTGCAATATGGCAACCAGAGGGACCTTGGTTGCTAGGAGGGGTCATTACAAACATAACTAATTCCACTTGGTAAGACTTCATGATCTGTCCTTTTCTAAGATGCTCTTCCCTTCTGTTTATCTTAAATTCCAGGATCAAAGATCTGACAGATAAATATCCTGTAAAGCATATGAAAATTGCTCCTGATTGGAAGAAATTTCCCTTGCATCAATAAGACTCTATGTGATCAGTCCTAGCATAATGACCAACTAGCCTTCAACCTAACCATGATCAGTAGCTGTGCAAACTTCCTTAGTCTGCCCTTGCTTTCCAATTTCTATAATCCCCAGTTGCTACTAACACCTCAACAATGGCCCTTAAATGAAAGTAAAGTTCCTTTCCCATTTGACTATCAACTTCTCTACCTATTTTTCTTTTGGGGTGAATAGCCAAATCTAGTCATGTCAAGCCTCCCTGCATTTCCTGTGGTATGGGAATTGAACCCAAGGAGTTTACAATGAGCTACATCTCCAACCCATTTTTTATCTTTACTTTGACACAGGGCCTTGTATGTCTCGAAGTTGCCCAGGCTGGAGTGCTGCTATTACCGCCCTGCACCCCAGACCTTCTCTACAGGGCCTGGCTCATTCTCATTAACATTTAAATCACTTGTCCCCCATTTTATTTTTTCCATAACACTTATGAAGAAAATACTTCCAACATGTTACATAACTGACTTACTTGTCCTATTTATAGCCTGCCTTCCCTTCCTACAATGTAAGCTCCATGAAACATATTTCATTTTTGTCTGTTTAATTAACTGATATAGCTCTGAACTCTAGAATATAGGTTGGCAGACTGGCACATAGTAGGAGCTTGACTTTTGTTAAATGAATGCACAAATAAAAGGTCAGTAAAAGATAGCTATATTTGCACCATCAATCACCATTTAAACTCTTTGAACAACAGGTTTTTATACCTACAGCAGGACTCCAAATCCTGTCTCACGTAATTGTGTGGCAGCACTACGCAGGTATGAGAAACAGAATCATCCTTATTTAGTTTCCTCATCATACTAATATCTTAATTTATGGTCAATCTTCTACCTGACAGACCTGCGTTTTTTTCAAATTGCCAAGGGCTAGATCTATTTTCTTTTTGGCCAAATATGCACGGTGGCAATAATTTCAAACCTAAGCCCAAGTGTATTCTCCTTTAGGACGCCTTTCCTTACATCAATTATGTATTTTATTCACATTCCCTCATCATACAGGGGTGACTGAAGATTTACTTGGGTCTATACGCTCAGATGTTATAAACATGCCTCAGAATACCACAGTAGCATTTTGTTAAGAATTAAAGCACTCCTGTGGGCTAGTGGCATAGGTCAGTGGTTAAACCACCTGCCTAGAAAATGCAAGGCCCCGGGCTTGATTTCCCCGTATGAGCATGCTCTAATCCCAGCACCTGGAGTCTGAGACAGGAGGACTGCCGTGAGCGCAAGGGCAGCCTGGGCAACAAAGTGAGTTCAGCACCAGTACAGATTAAGACCTTGACTGAAAAAAATTTTTTGATTTTCTTTTTGGCCCACTCTTAGAGGCGAGCAGGCAACATTTTTTAAAAGACCTTTTCTTTTTCAGACCTCTTTAATATTTGTAGCAAGATTAGTCTTCAGTTAGGAAACCAGGGGCCACCTAAAAAGCACAGTATTTGGTAGTTCACTAGTAACTTCACTGGCTTCTGTGATCTCACATCTTAAATATACCTTAGGGAAGGTTCCAAGACTCTCAGGAGACTAGTCACAGACCATGGAAAACAACACTTCAGCAGAAACTCTGCTATTTCATCATTTAAGGTAGCATCCTGTTTATACAGATTCTTCAAAAATTCAGCAGAATAAAGCACATAAGCAAAATATTAACAATTCACAGAGCTGAGTTTTAAAGCAAGGTTTCCAAACTCCTTATCCTTTTCTCATTAGCATCATAACTGGCTAGTTATTCCTGTAAGTCTGAACCAATCTCAAATCAAAGCTATCACAGATACTTCTAAACTCAGCAAGAGGTGGACAATAGCTTATTCAACACTCTTGAGAATCACCTAGAGGGCTTTCTAGTCAGCTGGGCTTCATTCCAGAGTTTCAATTCAGTAGTAGGATTTACATTTATAGCTAGCGGAATCTGTATTTACAGCTAGCATCTACATGATGTCTGGTGCTTTGACAACCACTGCACAACTTGCAACACAAAACAACCTGTTGTTGCATTTAATACAGCAAGAATTCATAGTTACAGAGGTTACTGCGAAGGTCAGTTTCTTGTATTTTGCTTAGCTGTCAAACACTAAAAAAAATCTTTTTTACAACTCTTGGACCATTTTTCACAAAATACATTAAGCAGTCCAACAACACTGACCAGATCAGAAACTTACTCATATTCCTTCATGAGACCTATTAATTTTCTTACGAAAATCCTATTTTAACCAAACATACTGCATGAAATCAGGGCACTGTTACCTATGCATTACTATCAAGAACAAAGACTCCTCAAAGCATCAGTCACAGATACCACTGCTTTACTGTCAACACCATAAAGTGGCTACACAAACCTCCTCACTATCTGAATAGCCTTTTTAATAAATAGAAAAGTTTCAGGGTTATATAATTATTTTTACCATTAAATACACATTTTGTGACACTACTTAAAAGTTATTTCAACCTATAATTTCATCCGGATGAAATTTATTTCAGTTAGTTTAACAAGAAAATCTTAGAATTCTAGATAAACAGAGTTTGTTACTCTCTTCACTATACTTGTTCATTTTGGAGCTAGGAAGAAGGCTTTTTACCTCTTCAATTCCTAAACTAAAAGCAAACAAACAAAAACTATTCTGTGCAATATACTTTAAGTGCTTGGACGAAAGCTTGGATGACTTAAAAACACACAGTAGGTATGTGGCTCCTGGGATTTTAAAGGCTGAGATGAGACCTTCATATACTAGCTTCTGCTTCCTCTCGGGACCATGGTTAAAAGATAATTACAGGAAAAATTTGAAAGAATAAAGCCACTTAGCAAGAAGCAAGAGGGGGTTATCAATGGACCAGCTATCTCAGTAGGCTAATGAAGGACAGAAAACACAGAAGGTGGAAGGGCAAGGGAAACTGAGTGGAGGCCTGATTATGATTATGAAAAAGGTACTGATTATGTTTCATTAAAAAAGATATGCCAGAAAACAGTATGACACCACTTCTTCAAAGTGTTGAAAAAAAAAAACAGATGAACAACCAGGGATTCTATACTAAGCTAAACTCTCTTTCAAAAAGAAAAAGATAAATTGTAACACCTCCAAATTGAAACACAACAAACATGAGAGAATTTGTTGCTAGCAGACTTGTCCTATAAGAAATACTAGTCCCTCAGGCTGGAATGAGGAATTTAAAATCCACACAAGGAAATAAAGCACACTCCAAAAAAAGAAACTATAGATTAACATAATTCATTTTTGACCTTTTTAAAAGTCACCGGCATAAAACAATACTTACAAAGAAAAATGAGTTGACCAGCTTAGAACATATAAAGGTATAATTTATATTTTATGACAATCACAGTACAAAAGAATGAAAAAGGAATGGAAGTGCAGTGAAAGTTAAATTGGTATTAATATGGACTGCTCTAAAGTAAGGTGCTACCTGCAGTCCCAAGAACGAGTATGAAAAAAGTGTAACTCCTGGAACTCACCCACTGCTTTCCCTCTGACCGTGTACTCTGAAAAAAAAAAAAAAAAAAAAAACCTCTTAAACTAAAAACAAACAAAAAAACAGAACAGCATGCAATTGAAAACTTAACTGTTTCTGTCTAGAGTATGCCATTTAATATTTCTGGACTGTAGCTGACCACAGAAAACTGAAACAAAGTAAAACCATGACTAAGAAGGCAACATTATAATACCGGTATGTATGCACACACAGATTAATATATCTGCTAGTTTTGATCACTTATTGTTCATAAAATAAATGACAAGCCCAGTAGTGATGTGTACATAGCAAATCTGGCTTATAATACCACTTCTGATAAAATGAACCAGGGATCCTTGTTGTAATGGCTGATTTTAGGATTCTAACAGAGAAGGTTCAAGATGAACCTGGAGCAACTTGAAGTGCCACAAAATAGGTAAGTACTCAAAATACAACTTGATGGGAATGTCAAAGAAATACAGAAGCTAACTGCAACAGCTCCAAATGGCAAAAGCAGAATTTGAGTAACAAAATAAATAATGCAACTTTCAATTACAATTGGTCAACAACAAAAACAACCAAAACTCAAAATACTCAACAACAAAGTTATGTCATCTTTGATATTTCTTCAACCTTTTATTGTATTAATTATAAAGGCACATTTTTCCAAAATAGGAGAATACGATGAACCAGAAACAGGTTAAAAGGGGACAAACAAGGGCATGATCAGAGAGCAAGAGACATGGGTGGGGCTCACCCAAACAACAGTTCAGTTCAATCTAATAAATATTTGAGCCCTTGTTGAGTACTAAACAACTAGAGGATGGGAATGGGGAGATACAGATTTGTTCACTACGGCCTGAGGAACAGACTTAGGAATGATAAATTCTCTAACAGGCTGAGCTGGGCTTAACATCTACAACAAAGAAAATGATTAATATACATTCAGTTCTCTGGGCGGTGGATGTAGTTCAGTGATAGAGCAATTGCACAGCATTTGCCAGGTGTTGGTTTCAACTCCATACTGTTAAAAAAAAAAAAAAAACACAAAACTCTAACATCAAATACAAGTTTCATTCTCCTAAGATCAATGTATCCCACTATAACTTATGTGACAAAGAATACAAAAGAATACTGCTTCCATTCTGTATTTTTATAATCACCTAAAGTTTATTTTTATGTATAAAATTTAAAAATTTAAAATATATTACTATAAAAATAGTTCACGTATTCAAGCAGTTATCATAATTCTAAGAGCTCTACCACTGATCCAAATAATAATCCCTTAAAATATGGAAGGTATAGACTAAAAATATAATTATTCTACCATCTATTTTTAACCATTTCCTAAAAATATGTAAATAATTAGTACAGCTCTGCTTTTCCTGTTTTGAGCTATCTAATCATCTGTGTCAGAGGGAAGAGAAGAAAATGATCTAAACGAGAATATAATTCCCATGTGTACAAGGGAAGACAACTAATCACAGAGAGAAAAACACCTCTCCTGGGCTCCCTGCTTATCACCTTTGTTTTCAAAGAGCTTCTGCTTAAAGGAAAGAGAGACTGAACTAGTCAGTTGATTCTATACAGCCATTTTTTGACGATGTAAGACAGGTTAAGTTAGAGGTGTGCTTAGCACTTTTTGCAGAATAAGCCAGGGACTAGGATCAGAAAAGGAAAGGACTGAGAAAATGAACCTGGCGATGGAACAGAAGAGATACTGTCTCAGTCACTTTCTCAGTGCTGGAACACAACTGACAAAACTTAAAGAAGGGCAGTTTAACGCAGCTCACATTTCAGAGGTCTCAGTCCACTCGTGGTCGGGTGGCAATGGGGGCACTGTGGCAGAAGAGTCTGGCAGAGAACAGTTGCTATGGCATCACAAGAGGAAGGAGAACAGTTGGTAAAAAGTCAAAGCAAGAATATATCCTTCCAGGCCACACCCTCCGTGATCTGCCACACCTTCAGTGACTCCCGCTTCCAACAAGGCCCCACATCTCAAAAGCAGGTGACATCCACTGATCAACCCATAACATCCAATTAGCACCCATAATCCCATCACCTTCCAAACACATGAGACTTCTGATAGACTCCAGATCCAAACCATAACATTCAGCTCCTGGCACCCAAAAGACTCACATGTTCACCTCTTTATGCAAAATGCATTTAGTCCATTTTAAGAGTTTCCAAAGTCTTAACAGTTCTAGCACTGCTAAAAAGTTCAAGTGCAAAGTATTCTTTGAAACTCGAGACGAACACTTAACTGGCAAGCCCCTAATAAAATTAAAGAAAAGTGAAACAACTTCAACATATAATGGCAAAGGGCAAAAATATCCACTCCAAAGGGGAAGAATAGGACGATACAAAGAACTTGGACCAAAGTAAGACTGAAACCCAGTAGGGTAAACATTAAATCCTGTAGTTTGATTAAATCCTGTAGCTCCATGTCCAGCATCCGGGGCAAGCTGGTGACAAGTGGGCTCCAAGTGGGCTCGCCCCTAAGTCAATGCTTCTGGCTACACCCTCTATGGCTTCTCTTCAGAGCTGGCTCCACTCACAGCCTGTGGCCTTCCTCAGCAGATAATTCATGTTCTGGGCATCTCTATATTTCTGGAATCTCCAATGTACTTTCAGCCTCGCCTTCACAATTTCATACACTGCCCTCTCAGGGGCACGCTTTGTGCTCTCTAAGGCTTGTTTCTGAAAGCTGGACGGAAGCTTCCATGACTCTGTAACTCCTGCCTTCTGCATGCCTGTGAAAGCAGTACCACATAAGTTGACAGCAAGAACTGCCATTGCCATGAGCACCCATCTGGCTCCCTCCTGTGGACCATGGCCAGAGAAGCCTTCAGAGGCCTGAGTTCCTTGGCAGTCATTTCCCTGGGTTCCTCTGTCAGATGCCTGGGACTCGCTTTTCAATGGCCCTATTTTTACCTTTGCATCCTTGAACTGGTAAAGGGTAAGGTCTTGATATCTGAGATGACTTCAAGGCATGTTTTCTGTAGTTCTGATGCCAAGTATGGCTTCTTTTTAATGTGAATTGCTTTAACAATCATATACTTTTTTGTTCCAACTTTGTAGTCTTGTTCATTCTGACAAACTGCAAACTTTTTACATCCTTTTCCTCTGCTGTTTTTTCCACTTTTCAGTGTACAGCTGGCTAGAAGCTGCAAGACCTATATGACAGCCTACACACTGGGCTGCCTTGAAATTTCCTCCACTAGATTAATTAGACTACTACCCTTCTCAATTTCAGGCAAAGCCTTGGGACAGAGGTAAAATGGCAACACTTTCTGCCCAGTGTAGCACATATGGCTTGTCTCAGTTACTTTTTCGTTGCTGTGACTCAATACCTGACATGCACAAATTTAGGAAAAGGAAAGGTTTATTTTAGCTTATAGTTTCAGATGGTCACAGTCCATTCAGGGGTGGCCAGCAGCAACTGAAGTACATGGCAGAGGCAGAGAGGTGGAGGCAGCTTCTCAGGACATCACACACAGGCAGGCAAGAGAGACTAATTGAGACTAGTCCAAGTTCCAGTCTTAGTCTCTCCTGCATCCGGGTATCGAAGGTGTGGCCACCACACACCTTTTGTCTTAACTCACAAGCCTTTAGTCTTAAGTCACATGCCTTTAGTCTTAACTCACACACCCTTAGTCTTAATTCACATGCCCCTAATCCCAACAAATGCAATCCACCCCTCCATGCCAGACCCCAATCCACCAACATTACATGGGTCCACAGACAACCCATAACATTAAAATACATGAGGCTTTTGGGGAACACTCCAGATCCTAACCACAACATGGCTTTTAGACCAGTTGCCGATAAAGTCCTCTCAAATTTGCCCTTTCTGATCTGCATTTCTCTTGGCATTTAAGTCTTCTGAGCTCTGACCATAGTCTCCTATCAAGCTCAGCTCACAGCATGTTACGGCTTCTCGAGACAGCATCCCAAAGCCCTTTCAGACTCGGCTTGTAGGCTAGTTCCAAAGGCTTCTCAATTTCACGATCAGGTGAGGTCACAGCAACAAGCACTCTTGAGACCAATTTCAATTTTACTTGCTTTCTTGTTGCTACAACACAATTCCTGACATTCACAACTTCAGGAAGGAAAGGTTTATTTTATCTCACCTTTCGGAGGTCTCAGTCAGTTCACAGTCGGCTGGGAATGGTGACACGGTGGGAGGATCTGACAGAGAACAGCTGCTACATCACTGAAGGAAGAAGGAGAAGGGTTGAGGAGAAGCCGGGGCTAGACTATTTCCTTCCAGGCTGTACTCTGGGTGACCCACCACACCCTCAGTGATAGGCCGTACCAACCAGGCTCTACCTAACAGTCCATGAAATCCACAAATTAATCCACAGCATCCAATTAACTCCTACAATCCAGCCACTTTCCAAACACATGAGGCTGCTGAGAGACCTTCTAAATCCAAATCATCATAGATACAGTAAAGGTAAATTTGCTGACACAAAGTACTGCAAACATGACATGAGAAGTATTTAAGGAATGATGGCAATGGTGATGAATTAGACTTCCAAGCAAGATGGTGGCTGAATAACAGAACTGCTCAGTATCTCCTAGTATGCCTACTCAAAAGTGGATCTACATAGTTAAAAACTGCCTGTTCAGCTTAGCTAGGAGTGAGAGGAAAAGCCCAGGAACTGAAGAGGCCACAGGAAGGTTGGGAACTGTGTAGGCATATCAGAAACTGAAGAGAACACCAGTCCAGGAATCTGCTACTAGCTGCCCAGAAGGGCCACAAGCTGGCAACATCCACAGACCATGGGAAGTCTGAATCTGGAAGACATGGGAACTGACAGCAGCTGGTAGCTCCATTATCAAAGAACAGTCCTTTGGGTAGTACAAACTGCAAGTATACTGTAAGCTTCCCCTTGAAAAGGCCTTCCAGAACTTAGAAAGGCTTGGAAGAATTAGCACTTAGCATCTGTAATAACAGGCAGTGACACAGGCAGGAGCCATTTTGAAAAGGGCCCTAGTCTGCCCAGTTTAGGGTATAAGAAGACACAGACAAGCCACAGCAAAGATTTGGGAAATAGTCTTAAACAATGCCTAGGAAGAAACTGGCACAAGAGACAGCTGTGGAGGGGAAAGAAAAGCCGCCAACCTCCCAAATGGTTTGGGTGGAAATGGGAGCACCTCGGAGGGTGGAGAGCCCCACTCTCAAGGGACAGATGGGAGAAGCCAGGACAGATGGGAGAGCTCTGCTGAGGGGCCTGGGTATAAGGAAGACAACTTAGAGGCAATCAGACTCTTAGGATGCCTATACTGCCTACTCCTAGCACAGAACTCAGAGGATTTTCAGCTCTCGCCATACACCCTTTATATAAAGTTCAAAGAAAGCTCTCAAATAGTCCATTAGAGTGAAGTTTTTCAGCAATAGAATCATGAGAAGACAAGGCAACAGGACATACACAGAAACACACACTTGAGAAGCTAACGTCTTGGGCCCTGAATCAGTGGAGCTCATAGGAAAGGAAGTTGAAAGCAAACAGACGAGCTGGTTTCTGCAGTTAGTTCAAACAAGATATTCTTTTAAAAATGCAAGTAATGAGCAGCAGGCTTAAAGATGAATTTACTAAATAAATAATGATTCTAATAAAAGCTTACTGAGCATACAGAAGACATAAATAAAACACTGGCTGAGGTACATAAGGAAATGCAAGATATGAAGGAATATTTTGATAGAGAAGTACAAAATCTGCAAAGAAATCCGGCTGTAGTTCAAGATATGAAAAATTCATTTGATTGCAGGGAAAGTCAGCTTGAACATTGCAAGGTCAGAATTTCAGACCTTGAGGACAAGGCTGAGGTAACAAATGCCATAGTTAGGCATGACACCAAAATTACAAGTAAGCAAAGTAGCTGGGGGATACAACAGCTGGTGGATGATTCAAAGAGAACCACTTCAGAATTATGAGTGTGGGAGAAAGAGCAAAAGATACTGCAAAAGGTATCTGACTATTCACTGGGACAAAAGATATTGCAAAAGGTATACAGACAATTGACTGGAAGAAAATTCCCTGAACCTAGGAAATGAATTTAATACTTAGGTACAAGAAGCTTATAGACCACCAAATAACTTCAACCAAAGGAAACTCACTGGAATATATCATAATCAAAATCTCAGAAATTCAATGCAAAGACAGAATATTAAAAGCAGTAACAGATTTATATGGAACCACCAGAGGCCCAGAATAACCAAAACAATCCTAAGCAGCAAAATAAAAGCAGGAGTCATCATAATACCCTGTATCAAATTATATTACACAGCAACAGTGATTAACAACAACATGGTATTGGCACAAACAGATAGGTGGATCAATGGAATAGAATTGAGGATGTGAAACATCCTCAAGTTAGTCATACAAGAGTGATACATGCAGGCCCATGTTTAGAACAGCATGATTCACAATAACCAGATCTTGGAAAAAGCCAACAGGCCCAATTACGGATGAATGGATAAAGAAGATATGCGACATAGAAATAACTAAGTACTACTCTGTCATAAAGAAGAACTTTAATCATTTGTAGGAAAATGTACGCACCTTGAGACTGTTACGCTCAGAGAAATGAATCAGACCTAGAAAGTTAAATATCATATGGTTATTCTAATATGAGAAAGCCAAACCATAAAAAAGTAAGAGATATGGAACAAAGTAAGAAGATGAACCTGTGGAACAGGAAAGCGAAATCCGGGGGGTGCTGAGAAAGTAAGAGGGGGAAAGAGCTTTGATATGTAAATAAAAAGATAAAAACAGAAGCAGTAAGAGGAAAGAAGATGGGACTGGAGTAATAGTTCAGTAGTTAAAACATTTGCTTAGCAAGTGCTAAGTACCCCAGCACCACCTAAGCCAGGTATGGTGGTGCACGCCTGTAATCCTAGCACTCAGGGGGCTGGGACAAGAAGATTTCTGTGAGTTCAAGGCCAGCCTGGGCTACATAATGAGTTAGAATCAGCCTGGACTGCAAACTGAGACCCTGTCTCAAGTGAGAGAGCCACAGAGAAAAGGAGAGAGAGAGAGAGAGAGAGAGAGAGAGAGAGAGAGAGAGAGAGAGAATGGAAGGAAGGAAGGAAGGAAGGAAGGAAACAGATATTATTTTACCAAGTTAAACCTATTCAAATTACTGTAGACTTTTCAATGCAAACCATAAAGGCAAGGAGAGCCTGGGGCAAATCTTTCAAGTTTTAAAAGGAAGCAAGTATCAACCTAGGTTGGCATATCCAGAAAAATTATTTCTGAAAACTGAAGTAAAAATTTTTCATGACCAAGAAACCCTAAACAAATCTGCAACCACTAGACCAGCAATGCAGAAAATATTTAAAAGAATCTTTAAGAGGGACCCAGAGACAAGCAGCACCAAAGCACGAAGAGGAAAGGAAACATCTTAAGAGAAAGCATAACAAAAAGAAAAAGCAACGAACCAACACCAGAACAGGACAATGGCAGGATTCAGTAAAAATCTTACAAAAATTATTGTCAATGCTAATTGTCTTAACTCACCAATCAAAAGACAGACTAGCAGAGTCGATCAAAAAACAAAACTTAACCGTAAGTCATCTGCAAGAGACACTTTTTGCATACAAAAAGACATACAGATTGAAGTTAAAAGGACGGAACTAACACTACATGTCACTGAAGCCCAGAAAGCAGCAGAAGGAGCTACACTGTTCTTAAACACTATAGACTTCGTGTCAAAACAGGTAAGAGACAAATATGGATGCTATATACTAGTGAAAGGAATAATGCAACAGGAGAAGCTTACAATTATAAACATGTATTCACCCAATGTAGGTATACCAATTACATAAAACAGAAACTACTGGACATGAGAGGCCAAAAAGGCCCTAACATAATATTTTAGGGGACTTCAACCTCTCACTCTCATAAATCGACAGGTCAACAAGACAAAAAAATCAACAAAGAGACATCAAAGTTAATCACATCATGGAGCTAATGAGCTTAACAGGTATCTCCAGACTATTCTATCCAAGTCAACAAACTATACCTTTGTCTCAGCAGCACGAGACTATTTTTCCAAAACAAACCACATCCTTGGATATAAGACCTGCTTAAATAGATACAAAAAATTGAGATCATTCCTTGCATACTTTCAGATCACAAAGGAATGAAGAAACCAGAAATCAACAGCAAAAGAAACCACAGAAATGATACAAATACATGGAGATTAAATAATGCATTATTGAACAAACAATGGATCACAGAAGAAATCAAGAACTTCCTAAAATCAAATGATAATGGAAGCACATCATACCAGAATCTATGGGAAACAATGAAAGCATTACTAAGAGGGAAATATATTGGTGTGAATGCACATTAAAAAAAAAACCCAGAGCAATCTCAAATAAACAATCTAATGATGCAGGTAAGTTCTAGAGAAACAAGAACAAGCCAAATCCAAAGGCAGCAAAAGGAAGGAAAGTATAAGAATCACAGCAGAGAGCAATGAAATTAAAACTAAAAAGAAACAAAAAAGATCTATGAATCAAAGAGTTAGTTCTTTGAAAGGATAAATAAGACTGATAACTTCTGGTCAAACTCACCAAAAGAATGAAAGAAAAAATTCACATCAATGCAACTAGAAATGAAAAAGTGAAATCAGAACAGACACTGTTGAAATCCAAAGGATCATAAGAAACTATTTTGAAAACCTATATTCTAATACATTAAAGAACGCAGAAGAAATGGATACGCTCCTTGACACACACGAGATACCAAAATTAAATCAAGAAGATATAAATATCCTAAATAGAACAATAACCAGGGATGATACTGAGGCAGTAATAAAGGATCTACCAACAAAGAAAAGCCCAGGACCTCATGGATTCACCATAGAACTTTATCAGAATTTTCAGAAAGAGATAGTATCAATGCTCCTTAAACTCTTTCATGAAATTGAAACAGAGGGAATGCTGCCCAACTCCTTCCTGGAGGCAAGAGCCATCTTGATCCCCAGGCCACATAAAGACCCAACAAAGAAAGAAAAATACAGGCCAATTTCCTCAGAATGCAATGAATTAAGTATCATACACTATGACCAAGGCGGCTTCATCTCAGGGATGCAAGGCTGGCTGAACATAGGCTTAAGAACAGCAAGGACAAAAACCATACAATCATTTCAATAGATGTAGAAAAAGCCTTTGATAAAATACTACATCCTTTCCTGATCTAAACTCTGATGAAAACAGGTACAGATGAATCCTACCTCAAGCTGATAAAAGAAATTTAACAATTTTATAGCCAGCATCATCCTAAATGGGAAAAAACTGAAGCCATTTTCCCTAAAATCAAAAACAAGACAAGGTGTTCACTCTCATCACATCTATTTGACACAGTGCTCAAAGCAATCAGGCAAAAGACTGGAATAAAGTTGAGTACACATAGGAAAGGAAGAAGTCAGACTATCCTTACTTGCAGATGACATGACCCTTTACATAGAAGACCCCAAAAACTCTACCAGAAGACTCTTGGAACTAATAAGCAAATTCAGCTAAGTCACAGGATATAAAATCAAAACACAAAAATCAACAGCAATCCCTCTATATCAACAATGAAAACACAAAGAGATCAGAAAAACAATTCCATTCACAGTTGTGTCAAAGAAAATTAAATACCTAGGAATCAACCCAACTAAGCAAGCGAAGGATCTCCATACTGAAAATGATAGCACTCTGAATAAAGACATCCAAGAAATTTTAGAAAAGAGAATGGCATCTCCCATTCCTAGACAGGCAGAACCAACATTGTTCAAATGACTATACTATATAAACTGATATAAAGATTCAATGCAATCCCAGTTAAGATACCAACAGCATTTTTCACAGATCCACAAAAAGTGATCTAAAAAAATTTACATGTCACCACAAGACAACCAGAATAGTCAAAACAACCATAAGCAATGAAACAAAAGCAGGAGGCACCCCAATACAAGATATCAATTATTTTACAAAGCAAGAGTGATTAAAAACCCTCATTGTATTGGCATAAAAAGACAGGTCAATCAATTGAATTGAACTGAGTATGCAAAACCATCCCCAAGCTATCTGATCTTCCACAAAGGGGCCAAAAACATACACTGGAATAAAGATAGCTTCTTTAACAAATGGTGCTGGGTCACATGAGCTGGGTGCATGCCTGTAATCCCAATACTCGGAGGCTGAGACAGGAGTGTCAGGAGTAGCCTGGGCTCAGCCTGGGCTACAGAGTGAGACTCTGTCTCAAAAATAAATAAATAAAAATTTTAAAAACAAACAACTGGTGCAGAAAAAATGGCTAACCACATGCAAAAGAATGAAACTAGACTCGCATCTTTCACCTTACACCAAAATCAGATCAGAGTGGATCAAAGACTTAAACATTAAAATAAAAACACTGAAACTGTTGGAAAAAATAGGCAAGAACCCTTGAAGACATAGGTGCACACAAGGGCTTTCTCCATAGATACCCAAAACACATGAGATAACACCAAGAACCAACAAATATGATTATATCAAATTAAAAAGCTTCTGCACAGCAAAGTAACCAACCAATAGAGTGAAGAGGGCAACCACAGAATGGGAAATAGTATCTCTGCCAGCTAATCCTCTGACAGAGGACAATAATCAAGAGTATACAAAGAACTGGAAAAAAATCAGATCCTCCAAAATAAAGGACCCAATCAAAAACGGGAATCTGAAATGAAATAAACAGTTCCCAGGAGAAGCCCGAATGGGCAAATACATGAAAAAATGTTCAACATCTTTAGCCACCAGAGAAATGTAAATCAAAAACCATACTGAGGTTCCATGTAATGGCAGCAAGTATGGCTGGTATTAAGAACTCAAAAAATAGCAAGGGCTGGCAAAACTATGGGGGCAAAGCAGCCCTCCTACAATGGTGGCTGTAAACTGGTACAGCCATTATGGAAAGCAGTATGCAGATTCCTCAAAAAGCTGAAAATCGACATTCCATTGGACACAGCTACATTTCTGGGTAACTTCACAAAAAAGTTAAAGTCATTATACAAGAGAGATACACGCATACCCATGTTAAGAGCAGCACAATGCATAACACCCAGATCTTGGAAGAAGCCAATATGCCCGATCACAGATGAACAGATTAAGAATAGGTGGTATACATACACAATGGAATACTGCTTTGGCAGAAAGAAGGAAAAATTCGTTTGTAGAAAAATGAATCCACCTTAAGACCATATGTTTAGTGAAATGAATCAGACCCAGAAAGTTAAATATCACATGATTTCTCCAATACAAGAAAGCCAGATCATAAAAAAGTAAAAGAGACATGGAAGAAAGTAAGAAGACAGGCTGTGTAGAGAGAGAAAGGGGATGTGGGAAGTGGTGAGAGCATGGGAAGGGGGAAGGGATGTGATATATAAATTAAGGAGAAAAAAATCTCAGGCTTTTCACAGCTCTGTGACAGGGTGGACCTCCTCAGGCACAGGGACACCTATAAACCAGGGTGTGTACACCTCCCTGTGTCTGGAAATGCCCCTCTTCTAGTGGGCATGCAAGTCTCACACCAGCCTCCAAAGTGTGAGAAACAGATTATAGGAGTTCACTTGTCCAAACAAGGGATGGACACGGGGGGCCTAGAGAAAACAGAAATATGAAGCTTTCTCTCTTCACCCAGAGAGTGGGCTCCTGCTATGGTTTGGATCTGAAGCGTCTCCCAAAAGCCTCACATACTTGGCTATAGTGGAGTAACTATGGAACCTTGTGCGGTCAGGACGTAGAGCCTAGCTGGAAGCAGGAGATGCTTGGGGACTGTGTCAACTTATTGAAATCGTGGGGTGCCCTGGGCAGAGCTTTCAGGTGTGCGCTGCTGACCAGCGTGCCAGACAGTGAGGGTGGGCCAAGTATCCTGGGTGCCGCAGCCCAACTGGCAGCTTGCAGCAGTTAAAGGAAGGAAGAAGGAACACTGTTACAGCTTCTTCCTGGGGAAGCTCCAGCCCTGCCTGAGTCTACTGACCTACTTTGCTCTTGCCTGACTTGGCTTCTGTCCTCAATGCTGTAAGTAGCTCTCTAGCCTCTGCCACGTGCTTCCAGCCTTTCTGGACGCTTTTAAATGGACTGTGTGAAACCTTCTGAAATTGCGAGCCAAATAAATTTTCTTCCCTTAAAAAATGATAAATTATTCACATCTGGACATTAACATCTAAGAGATATTTGTTGGAAGGAGTTGCAAAAGAGATGTGCCGGTATTTGCTGTAATATATTATTTTCATAGCACATTAAAATATTAAAATCAACTTACACTGGTAAAATTTTATATAATTCCCCACCCCCACACATTTTATTGATATGTATATGTGCAAAATTCAAGGTTTACAATGAGGTTGGGCATTTTGTGCACATTCGTATCTTGTCAAGGTGACAAGGGCTTTTCCACTCTCCTTTTGTCCTCCCCCGCTCCCCTCCCCTCCCTCCCTCCTCCCCCACCCTACTCCTCTCTTTCACCTTAAGTTCCATAGGAGTTGTGATCTGGGTCTCTCGTATCAGAGAGACCATTCTATGTTTCACCTTCTGCTTCTGACTTACTTCACTAAACATGATATTCTCAAGTTTCTTCCATTTGCCTATAAAAGCTTCCACACTGTTGTACTTTATTGATGCATAGTATTCCATTGTGTATAATACCACAGTTTGTGTATCCACTGGTCTGTTGATGGGTATTTTGGTGACTTCCATATTTTAACTATTGTTAGTTGTGCTGCTATAAACATGGGTATACATATATCTCTGCTATGTGTTGTTTTGGCCTCTTTTGGATATATTCCTAGAAGGGGTGCCACTGGATCGAAGGGGATATTTATTTCTAGTCTTTTGAGAGCTCTCCACACTGCTTTCCAAAGGGGTTGTACATATTTACATTCCTAAACATTAAAAATGAAACATTAAACCTTCTGGAAGACAAAGTAGGCAAATTTCTAAAAGACACACAGGTAGGCAAAGATTTTCTTGACAAGACACCAAGAGCAAAAGAAATTATCCCCATTATTAACAAATGGGATCTTGTCAAACTAAAAAGTTTCTGCACAGCAAAGGAAACTATCAACATTGTAAAAAGAGATCCAAGAGACTGGGAAAATATATTTACCACCAACATCTCAGATAAGAAGCTTATAACTAGAATATACAGGGAGCTGAAGAAAAGTAAGCCTATCAAAATAAAGGATCCTATCGAAAAGTGGGCAAATGAAATGAAGAGCCAGTTTACTCACGAAGAAATGCAAAAGGCCAATAGATACATGAAAAGATGTTCAACATCTCTAGCCATAAGAGAAATGCAAATCAAAACAATGTTAAGATACCATCTCACCCCAGACAGAATGGCCTACATCAACAAGTCAAATAGTAATCAGTGCTGGTGTGGCTCGGAGAAAGGAACACTCCTGCACTGCTGGTGGGAATGTAAAATTTTATATAATTTAAAGGAACTGAAATACAAAATTGTGAATATACTATGTAAAAAAATTGCATAGAAAAAGGACTTGAAAGATATTGACCAACATCTAATAACTGGATTCTAAAAATTTATTGAAGCAATCTCTTTCCTGTATTTTTCAAGGATTCTAGCATATGATTTTATTGTCCTCTATTACCCCAAACCCTAACTTCTCTCTTGATGCTTTAACTCTATCAACAATAAAGAAAAAGTAAACAGGACAGAAGAATCTCCACTAGTCAGTGGTAAATTAGGTCTCAGGATCCTGAGGGCACTGTCCAGAGTGAGGCAACTCCCCTGAGACTGTGAAAAACAGTGGGGGGCTTGAGGCAGCAGATACCCTTCCAGAGGCAGATCCATCCTCCCACCGGCAGTGTGCCTGCACTCTGTATTTCTGAGGTTCTGTTTGCTGCTTTGCTACTTGATGTGCTTGTGCCTTACAATGTATGCAGCATAAATTTGGACTTCAGGGCCTGGCCAGGATAGGGCCTGGGGAAGGGGCTAAGGCCATCATCTGTGCCTTTACATCCTGGGAGCCTCAAGTCACCAAGGCTCTGCCAAAGCTTCAACAGCTAGAGGAAGAAGTGAAGGTGGTATTGGCAAGATCCAGACATTGTTGCCACCAGGGGTTAATTAACCCTTACCCGCAGGCGCAACCAGTACACCAGGGCATTCTCAGTAGGGTTACAGAAATCTATTCAGAATATTGTACCAGGGTGGCTCCAGAGATACTCCAATAGGAATGAAGATGCATATATTAAAGTTGCCTAGCAGACACAAATGAGGTAACACAACGGCCAGAAAATAGTTGGCCGTGTGATGTATGCAGATGAGGACAAGTCTAGTACTAATGATGGACAATCACTCTTGAGCTAGCAATGGCGAAGCTTCAACAACTAGTACAGTTCAGGTTATCCACATATATTAATAAAGACTTTTCTTCATTGGAGCCACCAAATTCCTCCACAATGGAATCCTCTGCCTTACACTGTCAGCCTCCTCATCTTCAGTATTCCCCAATAGCAGTTCTGGATTTTCCCTGAAAAGGGAAATTCAGTCTCATAGCATACTGTCACCAGCTCCAAAAGTATTCAACTTGTCTAGCCCTGGAACATTTTCCCATTCACGTGGGAAATTCTTCAAATCTTAAATCAAGCCGGCTTGGAAACTGTCCTTTGGTCCCCCACCCCCCCCCAAAAAAAAAAACCAGTGTATGGTGGGCAGCAGCTGCTAGAAGGCAGTCTAAACTGAAAAAAATATACTTTCTCAGGCACCAGTCAGAAGACAGAGGAAAACTAGCAACTTAATGCATAACCTTATGGCATGACTAGTTCAAGAGTTTGGCCAGTTTTTAGCAATGTCAAGCTCCTTAGCAGGTGTAGAAAGAATTTCATCCACTGTTTCTTCTTTCAACTTTCCTCTTAATAGGAATGGGACAGATAACACAGAGTTTCAGGCCAAAAGAGAAAAAGTTAACTCTCAGGTTCTCCTTGTTCACAGACCCATGACCCCAAAGCCAGTTTCCACAGCAACAAACCATCTCAAACCAACACTGACCCAATCTCATGAATTAAGGAAGGCTAGTCCAAAAAAAAGACGCCCAGACAAAATAGAAAACAAGAAAGAAAATAGAAAGTGCCAACATTACCAAAAATCTATCACCAGTTCTTCACTCCCTACCTCAATTTCTTCTGAGATTATAACTTCCTCTCCATCAGCCATTAGTCCTAATCAGTCACTTACAAGGTACAAATAATCCCCTTGAGCAGCACGAGCAGTTTTATGTTTGGATTTTTATCTCCAACTATAATATCTATTCATACATATGCACTACCTCCATCAAATCCTGGATTTACACTTAGCACACCTATTGCAAAAACAGAACTTTTTGGCTCTAGCATTTTAGAATCTATTATAAATAGTGCAGCCCCAGCAATCGCCATAGTGATCAATACAAATCATAAGAGGTGAAATGAAGATTATGGCCATTAAAACCTGCAAAAATCCTGAAATGTTCTAGATATTCTGAAAAGCCCTGTAGGCTTCGTATCATGAAATATAAATTCTCTCGCTGCTCAGCCTACCACAAGACCAGTAGTTCATATAAGACCACTAATAGGTATCTAATTTCCTGGTGAAATCAGGCTTCAGCAAAGTTTAAAAACTTGATCATCCTGGCAGTCTGACACTCCAGATCAAAGTCACAGACATCAAGTGCAAAGCCTATCATGTGACAGGACTGCCACTAGGAAGGCCTGCTAAAGACCAGAATTAGGACACAAAACAAAAGTGGTAAAATAACTCTGCATCAGGGATAGTTAGTCACTGGAGACAAATTTAAATCTGCAATAGGACACTGGGATTTTGACACCCATTTAGTTCAAAATAAATTTGAACTTATCAGGTATGCAACCTGTGAAACATGGAAACCTGGAATTTAGTAGAAAGCAAGCATGAAACCCCACCGACAGTGGTTTCAGAAAGTGCTTTTGACTATGACTGCTTCATCTTAGAGCAGCAATGTACCTCAGGTATTTTTTAAGATGTGGAGCAAAAGTCAAAAGGCCTGCAGGTTCTTCATAAGCACCATTCTCAATGGGGTAAGATGGTATCTCAGTAATATTTTGATTTGCAGTTCTCTAGTGGCTAAGAATGTCAAACATCTTCTCATGTATTTGCTGGCCATTTAAACTTTTCACCTGAGAATGGCCTATTCTTTCCAATTGCCCATTTTTTTAATTGAGTCTTTTGAGGGGTCTACTTTTCTTCAGTTTCTTGTATTTTCTGGTTATTATCCTCCTGTCTGAGTATAGGTGGTATTTTTTTTTTTTACCATTCTATCAGTTCTCACTTCACTCTGTTGATAGTTTTCTTTGCCATGCAGAAACTTTTAAATTTGATATAATCCCATTTGTTGATGTTGGAGGTTATTTCTTTTGCATCAAGTGTCCTATTTTGAAAAAGTCCTTGCCCACTCCTACATCTTCTAGAGTTTTGCCTGTCTTATCCTCAAGAACATCCAATCTTTCTGTCTGAATATCTAGGTCCTTGGTCTACTTTGTTATGATTTTGGTACATGGTGATATGGGTATGTCTAGATTCATTTTTCTGCATGTGGATAACCAGTATTCCCAGCACCATTTGTCAAAGAGGCTATCCTTTTTGCAGTGTATATTATTGGTCCCTTTGTCAAAAGTCAGGTAGCTGAAGGTCCTTAGAATTATCTCTACATCCTTAGTTCTCTTCTTTCATCAACCTGTCTGTTACCCCAGTGAGAATGGCACATATCAAGAAGTCAAATAGCAATAGATGTTAGCAAGACTGCAGGGAAAGAGGAATCTTTTCACATTGCTGGTGGGACTATAAAATGACACAACCACTGTATTAGTTTGAGTTCTTTCAAAGACAGAATTTACAGATTTTATCACAAAAGGTTCTATTAGGAAGGCTTACAAATCCAAGGACAGAGACAGTCCAACATGACTGCTCAGCAGTGAAGTAGATCTCCCGTCCAGGACTGCAGAACAGCCAGTGAGGTGAGAGTCTGCTGCAGATCTTGGGTGAATACCAAAGTGTGAAGATCAGCGGTTGAAGATCAGTGATAGGCAGACAGGCACAAGTCGAGACTGGAGTGAATCTGTGCTGACGATCTGCAATGTGTAACAAGTTGGCATCTGTAGACAACTGTGAAGGTGACAGCTTTCCCAGAGGAAGAAGCTGTAAAAATCTTCCCTCTTCCTTCCTTTTATACCGTTGGGAGTTCCAGTCGGCCCTCCCACATCTGGGTGGGTGCTCTTCTCTTACTGGCCAGCCCACAAATCACTCACACTCTAATCCAGACCAGTTCTTGAGCCCCAATCTAGGCGTGGTCCACAAATCCTAATCCTAATGGTGGTGTGGTTCCTAATTCCCTCAAGTTGACATAATCCCTTCAATGGTCACAACCACTATAGAAGGCAATACAGAGATTCCTCAAAAGGCTGAACATAAGTATGCCATTCAATCCAGGGATACTCTTCTGAGTTTCTTTTCAAAAGAGTTAAAAGCAATGTCTAATAGAGATATATGGATATCCATGTTTGTAGCAACACAATTAATAATAGCTAAACTGTGGAAGATATTGATATACCCATCAGTAGACCAAGGGATACAAAAGCTTAGGTACATGTACACAATGAAGTACTACCCTTCTATAAAGGAAGATAAATTTGAGCTTTTGTAGGCAAATAGATGCAACTTGAGATCATCATGTTTCGTGAAGAGAGGCCAACTCAGAAGGTGAGGTATTGTATGGTTTCTCTAATATGAGAAACCCTGAATACAGACACTTTATACAGAAGTAAGTGGGTGTGATAGTGAGAGTGGGTGGGGAGATGAGGGAGAGAGCAGGACCAAGGAACTTCAGTGTTGTTGTGATATATATGTGTACAAAATCCTCAAGCTCAATATCACAATTGTATATTACACATACATTTATGTGTGTGTATGTATGTATGTACACTAATAAATATTGGGGTGAAAAGGCCTATAGGATCTTCCAAGTGTCCAGTATGCCATCTCTAATAATGCAGAAGACAACAAATTATGCCATGTATATCTGAGAAACCAGGAAAGTCAATCTGGCAGCAGCACTATAGCATCTCTGTCCTCTGTAAGCCATCTAAGATTGGACAAGTTCAAAAACCCTGTGGGAAGCCAGGACTGTGCAGTGTGCCTAGTGCACAACAAAGCAGGCTCTATCAAATGTGCAGCATGTGAAGGTGTGAAGTTGGCACAAAATCTGAGTTTTCGTGCTTTGGCACACTTCCCTCATCCTTAAGTCCAGCAGCCTCATCCTCACATCTTCTCCAAGGCTTTTCAGATGTTTATAAGCACTGAAAATTTTAAAGATCAAGGGGGATTCAAAATAGGTGAGTCATGCGATTCTTGGTCTACACACTATGTGCAAAAGTTTTACATTTTCTTAACCAACTGAAGATTTAAAATTTCAGATCTTATCTGATTTTAAGCTTTAAAAAGAAAGTTAAAATAATAATCTTAAGTTTGGGCCTTCTTCTGGGTTAAGTAACCCAATTTTCTCAATGTCATTTCAATGTAAGGTATTCATTCAATCTTGAGCAACAAGAAGACTGTCAAAACCTTCTCCTGCAGGCTTCAGCTTTGATGTGGGGTTTACCAGCCCTGTCCTTGCTGCTAGGGACACTGTAAGAGCCTCTGAGAACAAGAGAAGTTTCAGCTTTGCGATCACAGAAACCAAGAGTGTCTCAGTGCCTTCTTCCACATGCAAGATGACAGAAGCCGAAAAAGAAAAAAATACCTGCCACCTTTCGGCAACATGGAACTACCCCCTGCTATCAGCCTCCATGTTTGTTTTCAGCAAGACAGAAGAAAAGCAGCAAAAGCCTGTCACAAGATTCCACTTCTACAAGTCTACAATAAAGAGCCAAACTGTCAACTAGTACTTACATTTGGGAAATCAAAGTAAACCCAAGAAGGGAGTTCTTTAAAGGTAACATTAGTTTCAGCACCCCACTACTCTGAGAAGGAATGTGAACAGCCAGCAAGGTTACTTTTGCTTTTGGAGCTCAAACTAGCATTGCAGCTGATCAAGATGCAGCAAAGCCTGTTGTTAAGTTCTCAAACATCAGCTCCTCTAGTTTAAGTACACCAGCCACATCAGCTGGGAGTGGCTTTTTCAGTAGTTCCATCTCCTCCCACCTACCTGGGCTGCCTTGCCTTCGCATCTGGTACAAGCAACTCTGCTTTTGGTAACTGCTGAATCTAGAACACCTTAGTCTGCTATCTGCTCAGGACCAGCAACCACCTTCAGCACTAGTAGGGCGGTCACCTTGCCTGTCTTTGGACCAGCAGCCAGCAACCCCTAGTTGGAGTTTTGGAGGCACAACCACTAGTTCTGCAGAATCCTCTTTGGGCACTGGCCCTTTCAGCACCATGCCAGTCTACCTGTTCTAGCATTTGGCGCTAACCAGATCATAACATATGGATAAGGTCAAGGTGTGAGCCAGCCTGATCTACTCAGACGTGATCTATCTCAGCTTCAAGAACCTTATTCCCACTGCTTCTCTGCCTGCACTACCGTTTGAAACACTATCAAGCAGTGGCTACCCTTCTGTGTTTGAACAACATTTTTCTGTGTGCATTTGCCTCTGGAACAGTTCCCAATTGCAGTTTGATTCTCCAATTTGGCAGAAGCACTACAAATTTCAACTCCACAAACAATCCGTCAGGAATGACCACATTTGATGCAATCCTATCACACCTGCAGGCCTTTGGCTCAGGGGACTTCCCACCTAGCCAGTCGTTAGCAGCATTTACAGCGGGATCAAATGGGAAAAAATACGTTCTCCCCTGGAACTTCAGTTCCTGGCTAAAAGATAAAAATTTCTGTTACTTGCCAGAAATAAACGTTACAATGGTGTAAAATTAAAAATTTTTAACAATGGCTGGTGCCCTTCATTCAGACACTGATCTGTATTTGCTGGACTTCTCAGAAGTCAGATCTGCCTAAAGACTTACATTTGGAATTTTCTTCCTCTTTCTTTAAAGAAACCCCAAGCTCATTTCTCCCACCCTCTTTTCAAAAACCAGTGGTTAGACCGGTGACTGATTCTTCAGCAAAAACACTTATTTTATGTTCCAGCACATTACTCACTGACTGGCATATTCTGTCTGTATCCAGGAATAGAGCCTACACAGTGAATGGTTTCACACAGAACTTCTGTACCATTAAGTGTGTTGATAACCATTTACAGAAACTGTATTATATCTGAGGAATTCTGTATATATTAGAGGGAACTGAAATGAATGATTTCTATGTTGAATATGTGTTGGTGTATGTGTGAGGTGAGTTGGGTGTACTGTGCACTAAAATTTTTTCCTAAAGACTGACTAAAGACTGGTCCATAATAAGGACTACTGTGTTAAGTTCATTCTCCATTTAATATGTACACACTACTTCTGTATTTTCATTCTTGCATCACCTGTCTTGCTGTTCTTCATTATTTCATTATGAAATTTCTATAAATACAATTTTGTGTCTTTTATGCCTTTTTGGCATAAAATAAATCTCTGAACTTTTTAAAGTGAACATTCTCAAAGTCTAGCAGGAAACGTGTGAAAAAGAATAAGTGTTAAGTGTAGTATCTGACCGGATAAATCTTGAAGAGACTTCTCCAGCAGAACCATTCTGAGCTGGGATTGCAAGGGGGAACAGGGCAGGAGTCAAAGAAGGAAAACAGCAAAGAAGTAGATTTTGTTTCTGGGTCAGCAGTTTGGGTTTCTGAGTCTATCCTTTGGGCATGCCCAACCTGAAGCTCATAGGCATTTTCCCCCTCATTTTTCTGTAATGTTAAAATTTTAAATATTCAGAAGTTTTATTACTTCCTTTAGCTATATTATATATTCTATATATGGCCCAATATGATTCCTGTACACACACACACACACACACACACACACACACACACACACACACTCATATACACACAAACCAAACCAAACCAAATCAAATCAAACCAATAGCAACAGCAACAACAAATGAACAAGGACCAAAACCCAGCAGGCCACAGATTGGATATACCTGTTGTACAGTTACTTATCAAAAGGATTCTTCTGTTCCTAATTCTAGCTGTTTAACAATATGGAATTTTGTGAGTAAAAAGCATGCTTATTTACCATATATTATTAGATAAAAATACAAATTACGAAATAGAGTATGCACTCATTTTTATATATAAAACACAGACAAAAACTGAAAAAAATATACATCAAAATTTTAGTAGGATGAACTAAAAGTGATCTTGTTTTTTGATTATTCATGTTTTCCAAACTGGACACTGAATACACATGTCTAGAAAAAAACTGATAATATTGTACTACAAGCTTCTTTAAAAACAGTATGGAGAATAGGATAAAATAAAAGCACAATCATAACATGAATTAAACAAACTGGCAACTTAATTCCTAAAAAGAGTCAAGAAATATGTACAGTGTAAACTCTCTAGAATGCTATCCCCAGAGAAGAATTAGTGTTCATAAGACAAAACAGTAACATTAAGGCTGACTTTGCAAAGCACAATTCTAAATGAGAAAGTGTTTCTATGAGCAGTTAGTATTACATGGATCTTCAATATACAGAAATTTGCCATGAATCTTAATAGTAGATCCCCTTCGACACAACACGTCGGGCACATTAACAAATGCTCGAAAAATTTTAATGAAAAAAAGTCCTGGATTCATATATAGACAAGGTAATTTTCCTTTTGAAGGGTGGAATATCATAAATTACCGGATAAAAAAGTTACCTGCAAAACAAATCGTATTGCTTGAACTAGTCAAAATCAGGCTAGGTGATGGCTTTGTGGCAGAAAACACTACTCAGAAAATTATTGGTTAAGATCCAAAAGTTGTCACACATAAGAAAAATGGAAATTGAAGCTAAATGTACTTTTATTTGCAAAATATTCATTTGAAATTTTTGTTAATTTTTCCTATGTATGGTAACTTTTAGGACACCCTCTACAATAGAAATGACTCCTAAAGAACAAAAACACATGACTTTGTTTCCTCTATGTAATTATTCACAGGTATTCTACACATCTCTACCAATAGTGAGTGGCTAGCTCCCTATGCTATATAAATACAGCATCCACACAGGGACATCTGATCCAGCAACTGACACTTATTCACCCGAACACAGAAAGGTCAAAGACAGGAAGTGTTACTCTACAACAGCCAAAATCAGGCTAGGTGATGGCCTTGTGATAGAAACCACTATGCAAAAAGTTATTGGTTAAAATTCTAAGTATGACTCAAGAAGACAAATGTTAGGTTTCAAACCATGACAAAAATGAAAATCAAATAAAGCCATACATATATGGTCAACCAACATTTGGCCAGAACTTCAAGGATATACAGTGGGGGAAAGGACAGTATCTGCCATTAAAAGTGTTTTGGGAAAAACCAAATATACACATGCAAAAATGAAAAAAATTAGACATCTGTATTACACCACTCATAAAAATTAATTAAGATGGTGTAAAGACTTAGTTGTAGGACTGAAAACAAACTTCTAGAAGAAAACAACAGTCTTGGTGATGAACTTTTGGATATGACACAAAAGCGCAGGCAACAAAAGAAAGAAGTAGGACTATGCCAAGCTAAAAAGCTGCACAGCAAAGAAAACCCTCAAAATGAAAAGGCAACCAATGAAATGTGAGAAAATATTTATAAACCATGTATCTGTTAAGTAGTTAATACTCCAGAAACTCATACAACTCAATAGCAAAACCCAAGTAATCCAGTTGTTAAAGGGGCAAAAGACCTATAAAGACTTTTTTTTCTCAAATAAAGCATAAAAGTGGCCAATAAGTACATGGAAAGGTGTTTGGCATCACTAACCATGAGGAAAATGCAAATCAAAGCTGCAAGGAAGTATTACCATATACCTGTTGGGGTAGCTATCAAGAAGTCCACAGATAAGTGTTCTTAATAATATGGAGAAAAGGAAACCCTTGTCCATGGAGACTAGGTCTGTAAACTGGTACAAATGCTATAAAATAGTATGAAAATTCCTGAAAAAACTGAAAACAGAACTATGATCCAGCAATCCCACTTGTAAGTAATTATCCCAAAATTCCAAGACCTGTCACAAAGGTATCTGTATTCTTGTGTTCACTGTACAATAGCCAAACTATGGAACAATGTAGGTATCTACCAATCAATGAATAAATAAAGAAAATGTGATAGGTATGCGCAGCAAATATTCAGCCTTCTTTGTGGCACTAGGGATGGAAACCAGGGCCTTCACACTGAGCTACATTTACAGCTTTTAAAAATTTTTTAATTTTTATTTTGAGAGAGACAGAGTCTTGCTTAATCACTAACTTGTCCAAACTGGGTGGTGACATATACTTACAATCCCCTACCACTCTGATGGTTGAAACAGAAAGATCCAAGTTAGAACCCAGCTGATGCAGCATAGCAAGAACTGTCTCAAAAAAAAAAAGTATTCAAAAGTTGGGGATGTAAGTCAGTGCAAAAGCCCTGGATTCAAAACCAAGTACTGCCCAAATAAATAAGTAATAGAAAACTGTCATTTGTGACAACATATATGGAACTAGAGAGCCTTATATATAAGCCAAATACAGAAATAAAAATACATATTTTCATTTTTGTGTGGAATGTAAACATTCCAACTCACTGAAGCAGAAAACAAAACGATAATTACAGGGACTGCGGGGTGAGGAAAGTACAGAGATGAAAGTCAAAATGTACAAAGTCTCAAACAGGAGGAATACATTTTTATGGTATTATATTTTACCCCTATGCTTTATTTTTTAGATATTTTGGGAAATGTAGGAGAGAAAGTATGTGTGTGAATTTGTTAAAAAATTAAACAGGACATTTGTATGAGATGAAGTCCCAAAGTTAAACCATAATTGTGGAGAGGGCTTAAATTTAGTTGTGCGTATCAGGCACTAGGCAATATACTTGAGATTTCTAGAAGAGGTGTGTGCTGTGTACAGTGAACTAAATCTCTGACAAACTGTGGGTCCACGTGGACACATTGTGCAGCTCTGTTACTTGGCCGCCATCTTGACCAGAAGCCCCTGCCAAATTGTTTGACTGCAAATGAATGTTAATGTTTCATTCCATAGGAATCATGAATATCTACCAATATAATGCCTCCTTGACTTTGAAGGAGATGTTTAATGTGTGAAATTTTGTTTCCTGGTGATATTGTTTTAATGCTAAACTTGATCTTTGAATGTGTACAACTGAAGGAACACATTTTTTGAAATCCATTGTATAGCATTAAAAAATACAGTCAATAATAGTGATTGTACATCTCAAAAATGCTAATTCAAATGTCTTCACAAAAAATAACATTTAAGACGATATGCTGAACAGTTTAATTATTTCACATTATATTTAGGTTATAACCTTACTTTGTACCCCCTAAATATATAAAATTATAAATTGTCAATTAACAATGAAATGAAAAAACTCAGAGAAACCACTTAAAAAGATTCCTTGAACAGAATTTTATAACAAATTATGTGCCCACATTATTTCTTACTAAAGGGAATAATTTCCAAGGAAAACAAGATTATAACTATATTAAAGTTAACTTGAAGAACTATCTCAATATTGAACATTTTTATGAAGAAGTTATAAATTATATCTTTTGCACTAACTGTAAACATTTCAGACCTGGGAAATATTTAACTGTACCCTCAGTTATTTTCCACAATCTATTTTCATAAGCTTGAAAGTTAAGAGTGAATGAGAGGGGCTGGAGGAATGGCTCAGCAGTTAAAGCATTTCCCTAGTTTGAGAATTTGCTAGTATTCTGTCACAAATTTAAATTCAGTGAGGTATATATTTCTTAAACATGTTAATTTTGTTGATATTATTATTATTATTTTATTGCAGTACCAGAGATTGAACCCAGGGCCTTCACATTGAGCTATCTCTATAACCCGCCATCTTTTTTTTTTTTTTTTTATGTTGAGACAGGATATTATCACAAAATCAATAAGTTGTCCAGGCTGGGCTTGAACTCTCCATCTTGCTGCCTAAGCCTCTCAGAGGCTGGGGTTTCTGGTGTGCCCCACTATGCCCAACTTGCTTACAATATTTAGCTATACAGGCTAAATATTTATTACCACCTATAATTACCTTGATTTATTATTCACTTCTTAACCTCTTCCTATATAAGTAAGATCACACAATTGATGTGTCTTCTTCCCTATTACATTGTTTATATCTATCACAGCAACTAGCACATAGTAAGTGTTCATAAATATCTACGCTTTTTTGAGACAGGGTCTCACTCTGTAGCCCAGGCTGGGTTCTGAGCTCATTATGGATACCAGGCTGGCCTCAGACTCACTGCAATCCTCCTGCCTCAGCCTCCCAAGTACTGGGATTACAGTCATGCGCCACCACGCACAGCTTATGTAGTGCTGGGGAATTGAACTTGGGTACTTAGTGCCTGACTAAGCAAGCGCTTTAGCCACTGAGCCATTCCTCTAGCCCCATAAATATCTGCTGAATTAACAAGTGGATGATGCTGGTCAAAGAAAAAACATGGTAACAAGCTAATCATTGTGTCCTTAGTTTCCTCAAAAAACTTTTTTTCTAAAGGATGGTTCATCATTTTTATGAGACATTTATGCCATACAACATAAGTCCTCCCATACAAAATGTGTTCTTTTGGAAATGGAAATGATTGAAAATACTATAGGGCTGAAACTCACAAGTTTAAAGAGAGGAAAAAGATCCAGTGATACTAGAAAAATCATAGTGTTTAGTGCTCCACCAGGTCTTGCACATGCCCTTTTATACAATCACCACAACCCTGAGGGTACTGCCTCCATCTTAAAAATGAGGAAAGTGAGAACCAGGGAGAAAGTAGACACTAGAAATCATCAAAACTGGGATCAGAGTTACCAGTTCTTCCTCAAACCAAGCCCACTTTATTTCCTCCGCCCAAGTTGCCTCAACAACAAATAGAAAATGCACCCTTTTCAGAAACAATACATTCAATGAGATGATTCAGTTAATATCTGCAAGTGAAAGTTTTGGTTTGGAAAGGAATGAAATTTAAGAGAATGTGATGAAAAGGTTCAGTTTCAGCATTTTTTTTTCAGAGTTCCAACTGCAATTTTGAAGTTCAAGTCCAACTCCCGGAATAATTTTTCTGAATGTTGTGAATCTGAGCAGTATGTGCTTAATAAGGACTCATTATTTAACGATACAGCAATACAACAGGAAAATAAAAATGGTTAGATTGGTATTATGGTAAAACTGTGGTTTTGAACTTTTAACGGTGTTTAAAAGTTTAATATTAACTTTAAATGCTTTGAGCCAGAGTAGCACTGAAAGATTATGTATCAAAGTGAAGCAAAATTGCCAGAACTTTCACAAAATGAGAGCTACTGTTAGATAGTGTATCATAAACTCTGGCTTCCTTAACAAAAGATTTTCTTCCAAAGTTTGGATGGTCACCCTGACTGGAAAAGGGAAAGGAGTCACTCCTTGGGAAGGGAAATTTTTGTGCCTGGAATACAAATCCATGAAGGCACTGGGACTGGGTAGAAAATTTGTTATTCTCCAAACGATTCTTGGATCACCAAATGGGAATCACTCAAGGAAGTTACTGAAATGTTTACCTCAGGAAAGTACCAGACACAATCAATATTTCTGGACTGGGGGCTGTGAACCCCCACTTTGAAAAGCCATAGGTGGAATTTTTGCACACAAAGATATAATGGACTAGAGAAGTGATTTTATTTAGAGTCATACATATCTTTAAAATCCTCATCCTTTCAGTTAATAGGTCTGATTGAGTCAAGTCACCCAAACTCTGAGTTCTCTCATTTAGCAAGTGAAATGCTGCTAACTTTGTTGTGTAAGTCAAATAAAATTGTGTGTGTATGTGGGGGGGGGTGGGGGGATGTGTATTTGCCCTACTTAGAAGCACCTGGCGTGAAACATACAAGATGTCCTCTCATTTACTTCTAGCACTATCTCTATCGATGAGTTTGTGTCACTCTTTTAACATACAGTTATATCACAGGACTATTGGCTTAATTCCCTAAAGCAGTATTTACCAACTTTAAAAAAAAAAAACCTTTCCCACCTCCTCCCAAAAGACTTTTTTTTTTTTTTGACACTTTCTTTACTAGTCTGATGCTTCCTTAAGATTTCAATGAAATAGATACACTGGATATCAGGGTTTTGCAGCCCTCTGGAAAGCCACCGCCATCGTAATAGCTAAGACTTTTCAGGCTCCCAAAAATAGGAGGGCTATCACCACTGTTGCGAATGCCTGTCCCGAAGAAGTGACTTGCTCAGGGTCACGAGACCAGTTTGGTGGTTGAATTACATATAAATTAGAGGTCACAAACTGGCAGTCGGGAAGCAATTTGAGATTGCCTTTTAATTTTGGTTCCCCCGTGTTGTTCTTATCTAATAACTACGGACGTTTAAAATCAAGAGACTTGATTGAGAAATCCTCCCGTTGAGAAATTAGAAGATCACCTCACTCTGAAAAGGCTTCGGGGCGCTCTCCGCACCCCGGGACTTCGGGATTTCCCCAGCCTGAGCCTGCAGGTACCCAAACGTGCGAGCCTCAATCCCAAAACCTGTGCAGAGGCTCGCGATCTTCACGGAGGTGCCTCCAAAACGCATCAAGTAACAGAACTTAACTACACGTTTAAACAAGTAAATCTGTAAAAGCTGCACGGTACTCAGCGGCTAGTGGGGTTCCGCACCTCGTGTCGCGCTTCGCTCTCCGGCTTCGGGGGCCCTCGCGCCGGCGGGTCCGTCTCGCTCGTCGATCAGGGCCAGGAGGCGCAGGCAGAGAGGGCGGGCCAGCTCCAGACGCTGCCCCGAAGGGACCGCGGGCACTAGGCCTGGCAAACCACCCGGAGAACCCCTGCGGCTCGCCCCAGGCCCAGCGGTCGCTGCGCGGCCCGAGGGCGCTGGAACCCCCAGTCCCCCCCGGCCACACAACGTCCGCCGCGTAGCGCGCCCCGGCCGCACACCACTCACGGGCGCTCCGGCCGAAGCCGCGCCCCGGCGCTGCCCTCCACGCTCCCGCCCACCGGCCAATAGCTGGCGTTGTCCGCTGCACGTGACACCACTCAGCCAATCGTGGTCCGAGGTGGCCCGTGACGCAGCAGGCAGCGCTCCGTGTTTTCGAACGGACGCGGGCGACCCCTAGATAGCGCGAGGACCGGGCGCTCTGCGGGTGTGGCGTCTGGGTGCAGGCTTTGTACCCCCAGGACGACGGAAACAATGAAAGAAGAAGAAGGAGCAAGGAGAGCCATGCGCCCACGCGGGCACAACCAGAGGTCTAAGCATCCTCCTGCAGTAGCTTCTGGCTCTTTTCACTGCCTGGTGCCATACCCCAACTTTTGCCAACATCCTGGTTTTCTGCGAGCGCCAAGTATATTCCAAAGACATCCTCCAAGAAACCGACACCGGGGATGGGAGCAAAGCTTAGCAGCTGACAGAGTGGGCTGCAGCCATCATGCCCGTTATTTTAGAAAAGGCCTTTCCGGAATTCCCACCCAGCAACTTCCACCTATATGTTATAGACCGGAATGTAGCAACTTGGCTTGACGTAGCTGGGAAATGTAGCCCTTAGCAAAGGTCCATCTCTGACCTCAATGATGATCCCGTTTCAGAAAAAGAAGAAGAAATATAGATAGGCAGCTAGTGGCTTTTGCTGCACCCTGTTTTCTTATTTCTAATTTTGCAAGGAGTCCTAATATCCCAACAGCTCAATAAAAATAAGACCTCCTTGATGTGCATAACTTAATAAGCAAATACCTTGTGATACACTCTGTGCTAGGTACATTACATGTGCTTTCTGTTTAATTCTGTAAGGCCACTATTCCCCCGTGATACAAGTTACACTGGAAGGTATAAATGGTGACAAACTGTAGAACAGGAACTTTTAGATAGGCCAGCTGGTCTGATTCAAGTTACTGTATGGTGTTACAAGTACATTGACCTAAAGAATAGTATAAGAAGAGAATTCTTTGTGCTAAATCAAAGGACGTTCTGTCTAAAGTGGACGAGAATCAACAAATGTTAAGCTCAGGAAACAGGTCCCATGTAATAAACCAACACAAAAAGATGTCACATCAAAATACCAGTATAGTAATATTGGAAAAACTATGTTGCAAAAAGAGTAAGAGAATTGAAAAAGTTGGCTTGGCATCTGTCTCATTACTCCACAAGTAAGAACAATGCCCACACTTGGGGATTTCACTAAATAGTGGGATTGGTTGCATTCATTTAGTGAGCAGTGCTTATTGTATTCTTATGCTCAGCTAAGGATCATCAATTATGTGGTAAGTGAAGCATTGCCCTGCCTGCAGTCTGTGGGGAGACAGACAAGTATACAGACAGTTTGAATATATAACTGTATGGTTGTATGGGAACATAGGAGGAGAGTGACCAACCTAGAAGGGGAGAGGAAAGGGACTCGTCAGAGAGGACTTTCTAGAGGTGATTGCTGAGTGGAATCTTGAAAATCAGCTTGACAGGATTAAGCTAAGTAAGGTTATGTTGGACCAAGAATGAGAGAAAGTGCACATGACTGCTGGATATATATAAAGAAACAGGTAGAAGAGCATACTGCAGACATAGACAGTGGCCTGTCATGGCATAACATATATAGAGCAGTTTGTATCCTTCGACATCCACCTTCTCCCTTGCTTTGAGGGACACGACTTCTTGTATACTGCCTCACATGTGGTCTTGGCATGGCATTATTAAGATGCCTCATGCTCTCCCCCAGCAATGGATCAGTATGTGACCCACGCAAGGATGCCTTGGTTATCTGCCAAGCATTAGAGAGAAAGCACTGATACAGAAAGTAGAGGGGAATGTTTAAACTTGCCTGTGAGGGGCAAGTTTGCCTTTGAGTCCATGAAGAGATTTCTAGGAGATTGGATGGAGAGAGCAGTCAAGGAAGTCATATGTATGGCTTTTTTTTCAGTAAACTAACAGCCTGGAAACACCTTATTTTATTTTTGCATCTTACAACTGGAAATAGTTAGAATATTTGTGTCACTTGAAAGATATATTCTATGTTAATAGTATATTTTATAACTCAAAACTAAATGCTTAGTGTTTTAAGTGAGAAGTATTGAAGGAAATCCAGCCATTGGAGACTTCACTTCTCTACTACAGCTTAGATGGATATTACACCAGAAATCAGAGTGATATATGCAGAATCCTGTTGAACTTTACTTTTATTTCATGCTTGCCTAGCATCCTTCTTAGAATTTCAACTCAGTTACAACAAGGTTTCCCAGTGGAAACAATGAGGTATTATCTACATGGTACATAAGTTCTTTAATTTTCTAAATCTCAAAGTGCATCAAACTGTTACATCATCATGATGTGAAAAGACACCTCACAGATCAACTCCTCTTCTCCAGGTTTGTGTATATATTTTTTCTTAAATATGAAATATATCTATCTTTAATTGTAAAATGTGTTTTAATTGAGAATAGATTTCAAGAAAGGCAGAAAATTCTTAGTATGGTTTATAGCATCTAAAACATTTTTCTGTGAATGTTTATCCAAATGGTATTTAATTTTTTGCTTATCTTTACCATACAAAAAAATTTTTTGAGAAAGAGTCTTGCTCTATAGTCCAAGCTGATCCTGAACTCATTAAGGAGCCCAGACTGGCCTTGAACTCATGGCAGTCCTCCTACCCCAGCCTCCCGAGTGCTGGCATTACAGGTGTGTGCCACCAGCTTATGTGGTGCTGGGGAATCAAATTTGGGTAATTAGTGCTTGATTTAGCACTTGCTAGGCAAGTGCTTTAACCACCAAGCCATTCCTCCAGCCCCTCAAGAATACTTTTAGTATGCTTTATGTCATGGTTTGGATCTGGAGTGTTCCCCAAAGCCTCATGTTTCTATGGATACATAGGTAGGGTTGGGAAGTGGAGCCTGGCCTGAGTGGGCATGGGCTTGACCTGGATGGGTGTGTGCTGGTTTCCCTCTTCCTCCCAGTCTCTCCCTGTACCACCATGCCATGAAGACCTCTGCTGCTGGAGTTCTGGCTCTGGCCCTGCCCCTGCTCCAGCCCCGCTATGTGCTTCCATCATTCTCCAGCCACCCACCTGTGATGGACTGTGACCTTCTGAAACTGTAAGCTACAATAAAGCTTTCCTTCCTAAATTGTAGATGTTGGGTATTGAGTCACAACAACGAGAAAGTAACTAAGACACTTTATTTACAGAAAAACTATGGTAATAAAATTAATTCCCATATGCTCCACATCTGTTTTCCATTTCTTACTAAGTATGGTGCAAGTGTCACACTCATGAACAGATACTAATACATTGTACTAACTACACTTTATCCTATATTTAAATATTAGTTTTGTCTACTGTCCTTTTTCTTTCCGGGGGCCCTGTATAGATTATTTCCTGACATTTAATCATGTCTCCTTAGTGATCTAAAATACCACACATGTTGTCTCATTGGGGGGCGTAAGGCCTATCCCAACTTCTGTCAGACTAGGGGGGTGGGGGGAGGGACAGGATCTTGCTCTGTAGTTCAGGCTGGTCCTGAACTACTCTGTAGCCCAGCTTGTCCTCAGACTCACAGCAGTTCTTCCTCAGCCTCCCGAGTGCTGGGATTTCAGGCATGCACCATTCCACATGGTATATGCAGTACTAGAGATTCAAACTCAAGGCTCTGTGCTTGCTAGACAAATGCTTCAACCACTGAGCTATTCGTCCAGCCCCTCTGTCAGATATTGGCCGGGTTTGCAGTCTTATCAGAGGCATGGTTGAGGAAAAATCTACATCTAACTCTGTACTGGCAGAATTCCTTTTGTGGCTTTTCTTACTGTCTGTCAGCACTAGGACTAGTCTCATGCCTTAAAGACCACCCTAGTTCCTCACTGCGATCTGCTACTGGGGTCTACCCTCAATTTTCTTGTGACTCTCTCTGTGGTCCACACAACATTAGCAGGTTATTTCTTCAAGACAGAATGAATCACCATTTTTGATGGTAACATAATATTTCATGTCTGTGGCTATCACATTGCCCTATCTTCTATAGATAATTAGGTTGTTCCACATTTTTCTTTGTTATACGCTGTTAAAAATATTCTCATGCTTACACCTTTATGAATTCTCTATACTATTCCTCAAAATAAGGCCTAGAAGTGAAATTGCTGAATCCTTTTTTTTTAATCTTACAAAAAACTATCCAGACAACTAAGCCCTTTATACTTTCAAGAAGATATGATTTCTAACATAATTTTCTAAAACTGGCATAAACTTAATATTTGCCAATCTAATGGGTGAAATTTTATACTTCATTTTAATTTGTATATCATTGATTAGTGAAGTGAAACATTTTTCTGTGTTTACTAAACATTGTATCTTGTGAATTGTCTTTACTTTTTCCCATGTTGCAATTGTGAAAGTACTTTGTGCATCCCTTATGGATCACAAATCTTTTTTCTTTTTTTTTTTGAGACTAGGTCTCGCTCTGCAGTTCACACTAGTCCTGAACTCACTTTGTGCAGTCTACACTGGCCTTGAACTCAGAGTAATCCTCTTGCTTAACCTCCTGAGTGCTAGGCTTGGACCACTTCACCCAGGTTATTGGTGCTGGGGAATTGAACTCAGAGCCTTGCTTCTGCTAGGCAAGTGCTCTAACTGCTATGCTATTCCTCCAGCCCCCTTTTTCTATTTTATATGTTTGCTAATATTTCTGTTTCTAGGCTATAATTTTATTTACAGGAGATTTTTTGACATATAAAATTTGAAACTTTTTTCTGAAGTCACTTCTATCGATCATTTGCATAATGTTTTTTGTCTTTGATGTCATATCTAGAAAGGCCTTTCTAACCTAAATGTATAAAGCTTCACGCATTTCCTTCTAAAATTTTTATGCTTTTATCTTATATTTACATTTCAGTTGTTCTTGAATTACTGTGTTGTAAGATAAATGATTAGTGGCCATGACAAGATTTTTTTGTTTTAGTTTTAGTTTTAGTTTTAGTTTTTTGAGACGCGGTCTTGCTCTGTAGCTCAGGCTGGTCCTGAACTCACTATGGAGCCTAGGCTGGCCTTAGACTCACAGCCATCCTCCTGCCTCAGCTCCCGAGTACTGGGAAGTAAGGTTTTTTGTTTTGTTTTGTTTTGTTTTCTTCTGTTGTTGTTTTTGAGAAAAAGTCTCACTGTATAGTCCAGGCTGGTTCTGAACTCACTGTGTAGTCCAGGCTGGTCTAGAACTCATGACAATCCTCCTGCCTCTGCCTTCCAAGTGCTGGGATTACAGATGTGCTCCACCACACCCATATATAATCAAGTTATTCTAAATGGATAACTGGAACCACTTTATTTTGCAATTTTCACCTGCACAACTTCCAAACTGCATTTTAAATAAATAATATAATACCAACTATTGTCTACTCCATCTTCCTGTAATAGACATTTAGATTTCAATAAGGAGTATCTGTTTCCCAAGATTATTCTTTTTATTAGTATATATTTGCAATACAGAATAATTACATTCAGCTGGAAGAGTTGGTGCACATATGTGTCGCATCTTCATCATCTTTACTTTCCGTTCTCCTCCCACTGAACCTTTTTAAAAACGAGTATCTTGTTTAAATTTATGGGAAATAGAGGATTGTGGAACGTTTTCTTTGTCGCGCAGTTTCTAAGCATTTTTTTCTCATCCTATCTACTTTTTCCTGAATTTTTATTGAAGTGTTGTTGTATGAGAGGACTTAGTACCCAATTAGCAGAAGAGGATAAATGAACAAGATTGACCAAAAGGGACCCAGGACCAAGCCACAAAAGACATTAGTTAAGAGGGCAGGATGATACGCCACAGTGTAATTACTTTCAGAATTGATAATATTGAGCAACCGGGCCTCTGTTGAGAAAGTGGAGTCTTTGATCACTGGGAATGGGTCCATGAAGATAATTGGGGAGGAGACAGAGCCCAGGCCCCCTGGGGTGTTAGGCAATCTCTGAGATACACTCTTCTACTACAGTAGAACTCAGAGAAGACATTCTGGTAACCAGAAAGCCACGGGAGCTTTCGAGCATTGACTTTCTCTTAAAGAATAAATATGCACAAAATTAAAAATCAGAAGCAAACATGAAATTTGAATGCTTGTTTGCCTGGAATTTCCACACATGGCGCAGGACCTGGCTAGCGTGGGTTCTCAGTAAGTGCTGACTTTCTCCCCCTTTCTCCTGGGCCAGCCTCCTGTTTGTCTCAGTCCTTGTCACACAGGTCAGTGTGCACTTAATGTTTTTGAAATGGGTTTCATATCCTTGGATTTCAGAACAAAAAGTGGTTTGAAGAAATATATGTATAGGTATTGAAGACAGAGTGTAGTTACCTGTCAGCAGTCCTACCCCGCCTCTTTGTTGAGGCTTACTCTGTAGTGACATACTCTTGCTTCCACTAATCCTCATGATAACCCTGCCGGGTATAACTGTTTTTATTATCTCTATTTTATGTGTGCAGAAACAGGCTCACAGAGGTTAAAGGACCCAAAGTTACCCAGGATTTGTTTTGAGACAGGGTCTCTCTCAGTAGCCCAGGCTTGTCCTGAACTCACTATGGAATCCAGGCTGGCTTTGGACTCACTGCAGTCCTCCTGTGTCAGCCTCTTGCACTGGGATTACAGGTGTGTGCCACCACACCCAGCTTATGTGGTGCTGGGGAACTGAACTTGGGTACTTAGCGCTTGACTTAGTGCTTTCTATGCAAGCGCTTTAACTGCTGAGCCATTCCTTCTGCCCCCACCCCCAAAGTTACCCATTTAACGAACGGAAGAATCTGGGCTCGAACCTCTGAACTGTATGAACTACAGAGCCCAAGTAGGTTTTTGGCATTCCATTACAGCCTCTTTATTAAATGTTCACAGATCAACTGAGCTTCCTGGCACCAGCCTGTAATCACAGCATTTTAGGAAGCTGAAGCAGGAGGATCTCAAGTTCAGGCCCAGCCTGAGAAACTTAGCCCTCTTGCAAAATAATAATAATAATAATAATAATAATAATAATAATAATAATAATAATGAGACCATGTCCAAAAAATAAAAATGAGCTGGGGATGTAGCTCAGTGTCAAGGTCTGGGTTTGATCTCCAGTACCAAATATATATATATAAAAAAGTACAAAACATCCACAAATCACTGTGACAAGGGAACTCTAATCACATGCCTAACGAGCAAGTGCACACCAGAGGCATTTCAAGTGGGTGTTTGTCTTCTAAAGTGGATGAGACCCAGACCCGCAGATTGTGCAAAACCATATGAGCTAGAGGGAGGGAGCTCATTAACCTAGAATTCCTGCAGCTCCGATCCCTGAAAAAAAATAAATAAAGGCAGCAGATGGTCAGCGTGTTGCTCATTTCCTCAGCTCATGGCTATTTCTAGAGACAGTTTCTGCTGGACAGGCTGCCCGGGAATTTCTTGAGGCTGGTGGAACTGCGTTTTAAGTCTTCAGAAAGTAGCCACCAGGCCAGAACAGTGGAAAACTTGAGGAGTGTAACAGGAAGAGACCTGCATGCCAGTTCATTGCTTTTCATTTTTAAAAAATGTACCTGGTAGAATATGTTTTAAATATATACGAAGGTAATAAAGCCAGACTCTGTGCCCTGTTTGGTGTATTTAACAGGAAAAGGCTTGAGAAAAAACCATCACATAGTGCTTTCTTCTGCCTAAGGAGGAAATGTAGTTAATGCAGTATAACCATCATTCTCACACAAGTTGCATCAAAGTCCGGGGTTCAGTTGCTTTCTTGTTGTTGGGACACAGTCCCTAAGACCCAGAGCTTGAGGAAGGAAGGATTTATTTTAACTCACATTCTCAGGAGGCCCGTGATAGTGCAAGGGCATGGTACAGGTCTAGTCAGAGAAAAAGGGTTCAAGGTAGGCAGAACAGGAAGCAGAGAGAAGGAGGGGCAGAGCTATCGAAGCAGGTCTATGTGTCTAAATTAGGAGAGTTATGATGAGACTTTATCATGATTCACAATTTCTGCCTAAGGAATATTCAGAAGTGGAAGGGGTTGACAGGTGGTGCTCATGGCTGCGACCTGACCTGGTGATCCCAGAGCCTTGCTTTAACCTGTGGGTCAGCTGCTGCTGCTGCTGCTGCTGCTAGGCCGTGGCTCTTGCTCATGTTCTTCCTCTTCTTCTTTCCTCTGACACTGGAGATTGAACACAGGGCCTTTGTGCTGAGCAGCACCCCCAACTTCCCCTCTCCTGCCAGCTTGGGAGTCCAGGACTGTCTAGTCGCTTGAAGAAACCTTGCCTTTCACTGAGGGCTAGAAGCAATCCAGAAATATCGGAACATGGCTTGGCATTATCTTTAATAGGAAATCATGGCCCTTTGAAACCCCTTATCTCCTCTCTCTTACGTGTCCTGAGTGTCTACCTTATTGTGACAAAATGAAGTAAGGCTCACACAGCAGGGGAGGGGGGCCCTGATGGTGTCAGTCGTCGTCGCTTCTAAGTCAGAGGAGCTGCGAGTCCAGCAGTGTCTACGCACTGCTTCAGTGAGGCCCTGCCTGGGGGCGTCGTGTACCTTCCAGGTGTTTCCATCCTCGTCCTCTCACTAACCATTACAAAGACCCTGTGAGGTGAGGACGATTCTCAGCCTACAGATGAAGAAACATAGGCTCGTGGCACGTAACGAGGTGCCCAGGTACAGAGATGGTGACAGCGAAAGCTGAAATCGAGTCCACATGTGTATGATTGGCAAGTGTCTGTGTGGCTGGCAGGAGTCTGTGTCCTCCAAGATCCCCCCAACCTACCCCCCCCACCACACACACACACACAACCTATAGAGTCCTCTGGGGCTGGGAATTAAAAGGAATCTGCGTAGATGGTGCAGTCGGTGTGGGAGCCTGCCCGACTTCCATGAAACCTTTGAAAGCAGAGGGCGCTGACTGGGAGCAGAGGCAAAAGTCCAAGATTGAGGGATTTGATGCCCTGTTTTTGCCTTGAAATGAAGAGGGCCGCAGGAGCTGAGCTCTATCCCTGGCAGGAGGACCCTTGACCTCCTACTGAAAGGTACGGAATCTTGTAGCAGAGCCTCCATGCGGGAACTCAGCCTCTGTGCAGCTTTGACTCTGTCTTGTGAGACCCTAAGCAGATACTGCATCCACGCTGTGCTGCACTCGGAAGCCACGGAACTGGAGCCAATGAATAGGTGTTGGTTAAACTTCTAAAATTGTGGTGACTTGTCACGCAGCAATAGAAAACCAATACATGTCCTGGTGATCTTAGGACTTGAGACCCAAATTTTCATTTGAAGGATAGGTGTGATCTTTAAGGTCCTTTTCAACCCTGATGAGTCTAAGATTCCCTAAACTGAGCTGGGTTACACAGCCCTGTGATATCAGCACTTTGGAAAGCTGAGGCAGGAGGATCACAAGTTTGAGCCCAGCCCGGGCAACCTATTGATCAGGGAGATGCTGTCTTGAAATGAAAAATAAAAACAGGCTGAGGATGTTGCTCAGTGTGAAAGCATTTCATAGGAAGAAAGAAAGGGAAGAAGGAAGGAAAGAGAAAAAGAGAAAGGACAGTATCTGAAAGCACTTTTATCTTGAATAATTTGCAAATGAAATAAAATTAAACCTAATAATGTCAGCGGATCACCTCTTGGGGGCCTTATAGAATTTCCTCATGAAAAGTAGTGATTTTAGGGTGCCAGCTAGGAATATGTTGGGAAGAATTCCTGATTCTGTCTCCCAGAGGCCACAGCTCATCTCTGGAAACTGAAGCATGTCAAGGCAAGGACACACATAAGTGTCCCAAGGCCTGTGCTGGGAAGAAGGCGCAGTGCCTGCCTTCACAGTGTGGGGGCAGAGTCCATATGTGTAAATGAGTAGTGATGACAAAATGGTCACAGAAGCCCAGAGGAGGGAGGGCACTTAATGAGAAGGAGAATCCTGGACTAGGGTTTCCTGCCAGGTGGGTTTCCAACCCCTGTTATTGGAGCAGCCCCAACAGGCAGCCCACGGGAAGGTCTAGGGCGCGACAGGGACAGTGCAGGTCCCCTTGTGATTCCAAAGCCCAAGGTGGGTATTCAGTAAGTGGAGACTGTGGATAGAAGATTTCTGGAGCATTGGAACAGCGAAGCTAGAGAGAAGATTTGTATACATGGTACCTCCAAGCTTAACGCATTTGAGCATCAGAATCAGATATCAGTTCTCCAGTTTTAAATCCATAAAATCAATGTCTACTCATCCCTTAATCTTGTGTATATCCCCTCTGAAGGAGGAGTTTTATTGAACTTTACTCTCTCGAAAAAGAATTATCTTGTTATACAACAATAATTGGATATTGTATATAGCCTTCTCAGTCTTCCTAATTTCCCCTTATGCATTTGTCCCCTTTCCCCACTTGCCCCCCACCCCAGACAATCTCCTGTTAGGCTGCCCTGAGGATTAAGAATAACTTGTTCAATTCAATGGAAATTGAAGAATCACAGAAATTGGTAAAATAATTACTACCTTGCAAACCCCTTGAGGACAGGAGTCTGGATGTCGCCTAAAGCACTCACAGGTTACTGCACATAGCAGCTACTCAGTGTTGAATTTAATTCGAGAAAAACAGAACTTAGCATGCAAATAAAGAAGAGCAGAGATTATATTATAGCATTCCCGGTAGGCTGCGCTCAGGTTTTTTGTATTTGCCTGATCAGAGTGATCAGAGCACAGAGCTACTACATCACACTTTAGGAGAATGGCACACTACAGGCCCTGCTCCTGGAGAAAAACCACCCCGCTGCCAGGAAGAAATTCCTCCCCATGCTAGATCTGAGCTGTTCTCATCAAGCACTGGAGACTTGGGACTTGGTGTCCAGTTATTCTGAGTGGCTGCTCTACCAGATGAGGTTACATCACATTAACAATTATGATAATAGAATGACACTAGAGAATTAAGTTGATGTGGTGGTATACACTTATAATCCCAGTACTCTGGTAGGCTGAGGCAGAAGAATCACAAATTCATACCCAGCCTTAGCAACTTTGTGAGACCATGTCTCAAAATTCAAAAAAAAGGAAAAAATAAGAAAGAAAAGAGGCAGCTAGGGATGTAGCTCAGTGTGAACGTTCTAGCTTCAGTCCTCAGTACTACAGGCAGGCAGGCAGGCAGGCAGACAGACAGACAGACACACACACACACACACACACACACACACACACACACACACACACACAAATTAGTTTGTAGGCATTGCTAATCTGCATTTTTGCAATGTAAAAGACCAGGTAAAATGGATACTTACCTGGTAGTTAGGGGTTGATCTTTACTTTTGGTGTAAAGCTTTCCTCTCTAAAGTGTTCCTAGTCTGGGAGACAGCAAAGCTCACAGGTTATCTGCTTTTCTACTATTTAGTCAAACATTAACTTATTGGCTAAATGGACATTGAATACCTACTATGACTCAAACAATTAGGCTGGCCTCTAGATTTTAACTGCAAACAATATCAACATAGTTATTTGTCTTTCTATGAACCTGTAAATCTAGAAGTTTGACATTTCAGGAATATAAATTATTATGATGGCAAAGAAATACGATGCCTTGGGGTGTGTGCTCAGGGAGCCAACCTAGCTCAGGGAGATAAGATTCTCCAAGGAAATAAGATTTTAGGTGATAACAGAAGGTGAATCTGAGTTAGGAAGAGGATGGAAGAAGAGAAAAAGGGAGAGATTCCAAGCCAAAGTTGTAACCACGGTCATGTAAACTATTTCTTATTCAATGAAAAAACCAAGACTGCGTTTGAAAAAACAAAACAACAAAAACCAGAACAAACTCCAAAACTAGAATACTCTAACGGGAGGGAGCAAAGATGATAGTTCAGTCTTGGACCAAGTTCATTTCTTTATGGAGAGTTGTGCCATCTTGTGGCAGCTGTGTGGCAATGCATTTGGGCTAGGTTCTTCTTACACTGCTTTTTTGCTCTTACAGAGAGAGAGAGAGAGAGAGAGAGAGAGAGAGAGAGAGAGAGAGAGAGAGAGAGAGAGAGTCTATTTTGTATTGGAGATCAAGCCTAGGGCTGCCTTCAGACTGAGCTAAATTCCCAGCACCTTCACCCCTTTTAAAGACAGAATCTTACTCTAGTCCATGCTGGTCCTCAAGCTCACAGCAATCCTCCTGCATCAGCTTCCTGAGTACTGAGATTGGAGGCAAGCACCATCATCTGCCTGGTTTATGTGGTACAGGGGAATTGAACTCAGGGCCTTGCACTCACCAGGTAAGTACTTTAACCCCAGCCCAGTGGCCCGTTTTTTATTTGGAGACAGGGATTCACTAAATCTTTAAATTGCCCAGGCTGAGCTTGAATTTGTGATCCTCCTGCCTCAGCCTCCCAAAGTTCTGGGATTATTGGCCTGGGCTACCAGACTAGACTAAATCTTACTACTTTTTCAGCAGGAAGCTCTCTGCTCTAAAAAATTATTCTGTTGCTTCCTGACTTTATTGAGCGCCATTGATTTTTCTGCCTTCCACTCTGGAAATGTGTTTTGAAAGTCATCAAAAAATGCACTTCTTTTTTCTTTTTTCTTTTTTTTTGGGCTAGATTGCCTTGGTTATATTATTAAAGGACAATAATTCCATTTAAAAGCAAGTAAATTTGATTTTGTGTCTTATTTAACCTTGCACAACCTGCCTTTCTCTTAGTGAAGCCATCTTTCCTCTCTGGGACTATTTTCTTATCTGAAAATGAAAATGGTAAAGTATATATAACAATGCTTGCCTCGTTAAATAACTACAAGGAAAAATGAGCCTGGAAATTGGGTACATAATAAATGTTTATTCATTTTTTAGCCTTTCCATGGATAAAAGAAAAGTTTTATTATGCTTCCTACTCCCCATTCATGTCAACGAGGCCCCCTGGGAATCCAGAAATTCCAGCTTCAGAGTGTGACTTCAATTTAAGTCAACTTTCCCATAAGGGTAGAGAGATAAACCAACACCCAGGAGGAAGGAAGGTCCCTAGCTCTTTTCTGCCCTTGATCTTAAGTTACATGTCAGCTTATTTGCAGTCCTCATAAAGAATCAGTCTGTGGAAATCAGGCATTGTACCTCCCAGACGTGGTAAGAAGAGCCGCAGTGACGTGAGAGGGCTGTGGGATGAGGCAGAGAGGCAGACTGGGCTCCTATGTGCAGGGCCTTCACACCCCTGTTACGGTCTTGGTCTGAAAATCAGGGATTTTGAAACATCATGACAACTGCAGTTTTCAGTTTTCATCCATGTGTTTGATTGAGGTGGATGAGGTCGGAAGTTCCATGTAGGAAGTTGTAAAGTACTGTTGTGCAAGCTGACAGCATGCCATTAATCTGTTTCCAATGAGGACGGCAATCAAAATCAGTGGATTTAAGTAAATAAAAGAGATTTAAACTGAATGTGGAGGGGGCCGGATTCTTAACTGCCCTGTAACACTTGTCGGTGACTGGCTGCTCCATCTTGGAAAGTTTATCTTGGGACTGATTGTTATCTGGGGGTTTTTAAACTGTGATTGGTGTGAGGGGAAGGTATAAATTAAGCAGTTTAAAGAACACTTAAAAATATTTTAGATATTGAGGTTTCCTGTGTAATAGGGGGGCAGAATTATAAAACCACTGAACCTAAAATATCTTATGGTAGCTGTAAGTCAATGATCTTAGTAATTAATGCTTTTTAATTAGTAGGCAGGGGAAATACAAATACTTTTTAATATTTATGTATCTCAGATCTTTCTCCTATGTTCCAGAGCCCTACTCTTAACAGCCTACTGGACACCTGTACTTCTTATCCCACAAGTATGTTGGAATTTTGGGTTTAGAATATTTTTAATATTGCAAAACCAAGTTATTCCCTCCCCCACACTGCTTCTTCTAGCTGAACAAATGTAGCCAAATGTAGCTCATATCAGAAACCGAGGGGTCATGTTCAGTTCTTTCCTGTCCCCTGCCTACTAGTCATCCATCTTGCACGTTTCACCGGATTACTGGGCTCCTTTCCACTTCTGTTCCAAAGCTCAAACTATTCGGTGAGGCTGGAGGAATGGCTCAGCAGTTAAAGCGCTTGAGCAAGTGCTAAGCCAAGTGCTAAATACCTGAGTTTGATTCCCCAGCACCACATAAGCTTAATCCCAGCACTCGGCAGGCTGAGACAGTAGGATTGCCTTGAGTCCAAGGCCAACCTCGGCTCTGAAGTGAATTCAGGACCAGCCTGGACCACAGAGCGAGACCCTGTCTCAAAAAAAGAGCAAGCTATACGGTGAATGCTTACATTTTTAAAAGTTTGTTATAGTAATAGGCACATTATCATCAACTGACATAAAAATGCTCCCCATGTTTTAAACACACTTATCTTGTCTTTCTTGATACTTTCTGAAGCCGTTCTGGAAATCGCTTTCATGAATGTCTCTGTGAGGTGCAACCAAAAGCATGGGGAATGCGGTGCCAGTGGCCATCCACAGGAAAACAGGACAGAGTGTCCTCATCCATCTCAGTCACTGGATCGGGCACGGTGCGACTTCCGGCTCTTCCCCAGAGTCAAAAGTGAATGTGAAAGGTCAATGTTTTGAATCAATTCAGGACATCGAGGCAAGCCACAACTGTGCAACTGAAGAGTCACAGAAGGACTTCCAGAACTGCTCCCCAAGGTGGTGAGAACAATGGGATAGGTATGTTTGAAGTCAGGGGAAGTGAATGGCAATGGGTCTTTTATTGTAGTAAAAACACTGAAATTTAAATATTTGCTGCAGTTTTTGATCACACATCATAGATCCTAGACAGGGTTACTGCATCTACTTGTGTGATCTCTGCCTAGTCTTGCCTGCTTCCTGCCTGGCTCGCAATACCATTGCCCAGGTAAGCTATCCAAATACAAACCTGGCCGTCCTTTGCAATGTTGTATTGCTTCCCACTCCTGTCGGAAGTCCAGGCTCCTTGGGATGGTATGTGAGATACTTGATGGGCCCGCCCGTGGCCCATCCTCCCACCTTCATTCCCCTCAGTCCGTGAACAGCAGCTGTACATCTGTGGCCACTTTGACAGCTGGGCCAAGCCCTTCCTCACCTCGCTTTGTTGCTCTCTTGGCTGAGAATTAACCCCCTTTCCTTCCTTCATTTTCACAGTCCAGCTTGGTTCCTAGTTCTTCCAAGAAGATTTCCTCCTCCTTCATACCCCAGACTCAGTTAAGTGTCTGTCCTGGGAACTGGACTATATAATCATACTTTCCAGGTTACAAACTGCTTTTACCTATATGATTCCAGAAGTCAAGATTGGGTAGATTTATATTCACTTTATAGATGAAGCTCAGGAAATTTGGCATCTCAGGCCAGGTAGCTGCTCGGTGATAGATCAGGGTGACCCTTGGTTTTTGACTTCTAACACAGCACTCTTTCCCTTGCGCTTGCTGAAACAGGATCCGAGAGACAGCAGAACGTGCACGGCTGTGACAGACTACCACAAAGCAGGCAAATCATCCCGCCCACTCACTCTGATCAGGCCTAACAGGAAACCACATTCTGTGGCCCAGCATTTTGGGCTGGGAGAATGCATTTTTAAGCCCTGAAAAATGTCATTTCTCCTGACATTTCTAGAAGCACTGACAGCAAGGAAAGCCAATTAACCAGTGGCCTTATTGATTGATTCATTATCTAATTAATGTGGGAAGGACACTTTCAAATAAATTAAAGAGGGTGGATAAGGGCAGTGAAAGCTGAACTTACTCTGATAGTCCAGGCCCTGGGGTTTGAGAAAAGTGTATATTCAGGACAGAAAATGGGGGATAAACTTTCCTCTAAACATTGGCATTCATGTTTGGATTTAGTTGTTGGCACGATCGTCAAGGATGGAGTGGTGCCTGGGAAGCACCTGTCATTCCATTCTGGGATCCAGTAGAACCAGGAATAGTTCAGTGTCAGTACCACAGAGACTGGCTGTCCAGAGCCTCTGGTGGACAGCTGTGGTGAGTAGACCCGTGGGATCCTGGGGACATCTGTGTTGTCTTTCTGAAGGTGATTACTCTCCTTTTGAGAAACAACTTCTGACTTGCCACTGAGCACCCGAAGAGATACAGTGCTGGACCATGGAGCAAAAGGTGACCATATGACCTGAGATTTCTATCACAAAAATGCTGTTGTCCGACATGCTTAATCATAGCATTTAGGAGAGGAGAGAAGAGGAGAGATTCTATCAGAAGTACAAATGGTTTATGTAGGTAGTCAGAGATGTGGAACAGACTGGAAGATGAGTGATAATTAAGCCGAAGGAAGAGAAATGTGGATGGACCCATCTGAATAGGCACAGAGTGGGAAGATGTTTGTGTTAATGACCACCAAAGGGAACTTGCTGCAGAGGAAGCTCTTAACCAGCTGGATAAAATGACTTGTTCCGCAGGTACCAGGCAGCCTCTTTCTCAAGCCATCCTCGCATGCTTGATTGTGAGGCTATTGCTGACCTCAGTACCCTGGACCTCCCTTTGCCAAGGGTGACTGGAAAAATGCTATTGCGGGATCTTTCACCGAGAACAAAGCAGCTCCGAGCCCTGATAAGATTTCTGGAGGCAGCTTGATGACCTTTTTAATACAGAAGGGCAGAGATTTGTTCTCACTGGAATAGACATATAGTCTGGCCATAGGTGTACTTCTATGCCTATGGTATTAGCACTGCCGTTCACAAACTCCAGAATGTTCTATTCTCTGTCGCGACCTTCACAACATTGTGCTTGCTCAGCAAAGACAAAGTGGCAGTGAGCTCTGAGCTCATACCCACAGAATTAACATACCTGACCACCTGGAAGGAGTTCTGTGTAACAGATGGAATGGTCTATTGAAGCCTTGCGTGTGGTACCAGTTTGGAAGTAACACCTTAAAAGAAAGAGAACTGAGAATATTTGTTGTGGTTAATCCGGTTTTTGACTTGACCGGATTGAGAACTACTTAGACAATTCATAGAGCACACCTCTGTGTGAGAGAGTATTTCTGGAGAAGACTGGCACGTAAGTGAGCAAACCCAGTGGTTGTGGGCTCACCCTGAGTATCAGCAGCGAGACTCAATAGGGTCCTCTATGGAACAAAGCAGAAAGGAGGAGGAGGAAGCTGTAACTTTCGTCTTTTTTCTTTTTGTGGTACTGAGGATGGAACCCAAGGCCTTCCCAGTGAACCACATCACCCTCCCCCCACTTAAACTGAGCGTCTCGATGGATTGGGCAGTCCTCCCACCTTGGCTTCTCTGAGTGTCGAGCTACAGGCATGGACTGCTAGACCTGGCTTTGCAACCCTTCCTGAGTGAGTGCAGTTTTTGTTGTTGCCATCGCCTCTGTATGTCATCTTTAACCTTTGGGAGCAGGCCTGCACCAGGAGCTCCAGGGCTTCCGCTTCACAATTGGTGCGTTGCTGGTACCATTTGTTCTGAAGAACCAGCAGCTGTTGGTTCTGACTCTCCAGTGTGCAGATAGCCATCGTGAAACTTCTTAGCGTCTGATCAGCATCTGCCTCCCCTCCCGTACTATTGGTTTTGTTTCTGGAAAACCCTAACCAGTATGCCCATTATATGATGCTGAATCCCCCATAACAAAGTGTATGAGTCTGGTAGAAAGAGGAGTGAGTTTTTTATTACACCAAATCGAACGACTACCCAATGACTATTTGTTTTCTATTGCAGGTGTTTGTTTTGGTGATGCTGGAGATTGAACACAAAAGTGCTCGACCATAGAGCTACATCCCCAGCCTTTTTTATTTTCTATTTTTAAATAGGGTCTTTCTTTGTAGTCCAGTCTGGTCTTGAACTTGAAGTCTTACTGCCTGCCAAGCGCTGGGATTACAGATTGTGCCACCACATCCACCTGCCAGAAATTCTCATTTCTGCATTAATGAAGTTCCTGGTCCACAAGAGGGAATGCCTCTATTAGGAAACATGACAACAGTTCCATGGACTTGAAGAACGAGACCACCATCAGGCCACTTTGAGTCCTTCGTGTGCCTGATCCGATAGACATAAAGCCTTAATCTGCTGACAGAAGTGAAGGATTCCAAATGTTTTGCAGATTGATAGTAACACATGGGACATGGGGTGACGTGTGCATAGCAAATGCAGGAACCATTATATTTGTAACCTAGGATTTTTTTTTTGGGGGGGGGGACTCTTCTGAATCGTTCCAGGCTAGTCATAAGGGTACTGGAAAGCTACAGCAATTTTAAAAAGATAGGACAATTAAGTACTCAGACCTTTTGGGACTGAGGGTTTGACACACTCCATAAAGTAAAGAATTTCAGAGAAGCTGCAGTTCTTGTTGAGGGGGAATAAACACTGTGAAGTGAGTAGTTGAAGGAGGAGGTCACAGACATGATCAATTTAGTTAAGATGAACTTCATGACCAGTTTTAGAAATGACTTATGCCTGTAGTTGCAGCACTTTGGTAGGCTGGGATAGAGGATCATTGGTTTCAGCCCAGCCCGGGCAGCCTAATAACTTAGACACTGACTCAAAATAAAAATAAAAATGTGGGTGCAGCACAGTGTGAGCCCTGGGTTCAAGCTCCTCTACCACAAAAACCAAAACCCAAAGAAAGACTGAATATTAGCGACTGAATATTTTCTGTTTATTACATGCATGTGCTTATTTAAATTATTTCATTATCCTTTCCATTTTTATATTCAAGTCGTTGAAGGTTAATTTTACATTTTAGTTCTTAGGTAGTAAAATATTCAGAGAAACCTAATTATGTGACTGGAAATGGGTACAGTGGCTTTTGGGAATGATCTTGTTTGGAGGAGGGATGAGGGTTTCTTCACGTGTAAGGTGTGGGGAGTTGCGTTTTGTTAAGTAGTAGAGAGAGTTTTATCGTTAACAGGCGTTCAAATGTGTATGGAAGGGCACAAGGACGCCGAGTGGCCAGAGGGGTGGGTAAGGTCAATTAGTAATTTGATATTTCTTATCTCAGATTTGCTCTTCAATATTTGCTACACGGTAGTAGCTTGAAATCTTTGTTTGTATTTTTATAATGAACATAATGCTGTTAGCTTTGTGCATACACGATGCTGAAGGGACATCACAGGAAGGAGGAGGCTCCGGTTCTTCATAGCTGTGTGCTGTTGGGGCCCTTCTTCCTGTTGTGTGGTCTCAGCAGTGTTTTATGTGGTGGAGGCACCAATAGTGCTTTGCCCCACCACAATCTTGGTAACCTCACAGCCCTGGCTCAGCCCAGTCATGGACACTGGCCTCTCTAGGCATCGTGCCCACAGTGGCACCCTGACTCCTCCTCACATCTGCCCACCAGCCTCGGCTTGCATAAGCCCCAGAGCGTTGTTTCCAGCTTTCCAGAAACTGCAGGCCAGAGCTATCCCACAGCCAATCACAATTCTGCCTCAGCCAGCAGGCTGTAATTACTCCTTCTTCAACAAAGACCTGAATCCCAGGCTTGGAAAGAGTCTCCCCTTCCAAGTTCAATCCTTTGATTGTTCTCTTTCAGCCTTAGGGTTCACTTTAGAGTTCATTCAATCTCATTATAGCTGCTCTTTTATTACACTTTAGTAATACTTTTGCTTAACATCTATATTGAAATTACTGGGCATTTTGTCTCCTGATTGCACTTAACTAATACAGAGCTCTAATTAATAAAGCTGCTTGTTTTTATTCGTATGAAAGGCCTTCTGAGGGCATATATTTTTAGTCTCCTGGGTAATTATCTAGAAGTAGAATTGGTGTGTTGTACAGCAAAGGTGTGTGTTGTTTGTTTTGTTTTTCAGTACTGGGGATTGAACCGAGGGCCTCTGCACCGAGCTATATACCCAGCTTCTTTTTAATTTTTATTTGAAGCCAGGTCTCTCTAAGTTGCTGAGTTGCCAGACGGGGCTCAGACTTGCAGTCCTTCCACCTCAGCCTCCCAGAGTGCTAGAATTACAGGCCTTGGCCACCACACCTGGCTGATGTTGGTCTTTATAAGAAGTTGCCGAGTTATTTTCCAAAGTAGTCATCCTACTTTCCATTCCTACCAAGAAGGCGTAAGAGTTCCCATCGCTCTGTGTCCTCTTTCACAATTAGCATTGCCCTTGCTTTCAAATTTTGGTTACTTCTGTGTAGTAGTTTCTCATTGTGATTTTAAATTAAATTTTCCTGATGTTGTGTGTCTTTTCACCTACTTGTTATACTTTTAGATATTTTCTTCTGTCAAATGTCTGTGTAAGTTTTTATTGCACTGTTGCACTTCTTGTTAATGGCTTGTAGGAGTTCTTTATTTTGGGCCGAAGCTGTAGTTTACAGCGTGCACGCACACACATAGTCAGCTCTCTGTGTCTGGGGTTCTCCATTCACAGATTCAAGCAACCATGGATTCAGAAGTGCGTTTATACTGAACATGTGTAAACGTTTTTCTTTTTGTCCTCATTTCCTAAGTGCAACATTGATTTCCATAGCCTTTACATCATACTAGGTATTATAAGTAATCTAGAGATGATTTAAAGTATTTTGGAGGGTGGGTGTAGGTAAGAGGTAAAACTGTACAATTTCCTAAAGGCCCTAGGCATCCATGGATTTTGGCTCCTCCAGTGGTAGGGGGTGGTATTGCAACCAATCTGTTGTAAATACCAAGGAACCATTCTATTTCCAATATTTCCTTTCTATTTATGTCCTTTAAATTTTTTAAACTTCTTTTTGAAAAGCCATAGTTTTTATTTTGATGAAAATTAATTCATCAGTACTTTCTTTGATAACTTACACAGTTTGTGTTGAATCTAAGAAATCTGTGCCTAACTTAGAGCCACAAATATTTTTCCCTTTGCCTTCTTCTAGAACAGAGAGCTGCAAACTACAGCCCACATTCTGGTAAACAAAGATGTATTGGAATTACACCTGTTTTTGTAAATAGTTTTATTCAACACAGCCACATTCAGTTGTTTGTGCATTATTCATGCCGCATTAGTGCTGTGGTGCCAGGGTTGAATAATGCAACAGAGACTGTTTAGCCTACTAAGCATAAAATATTTACTATATGCATCTTTCCAGAAAAATGTATAATACCTGTTATAATAGGTTTATAATTATAGCTATTATGTATAGAACCAAATTCAGTTATTTTTGTATATGGTATGAAGTAAAATTTGAGTTTTTCTTTATCTTAAATAATATCCATTTATTCTAGAATGATTTACTGAAAAGTATCCTCTCTTTCAGTAAATATGTGTTTATACACACCTATATACAAATGTCCTATTCTGTTTCACTGATTTATGTGTCTGTGCCTATGCTAGTAACTCACTATCATATTGTCTCTATTGTTATGACTTTAGGCCAACCCTTTAAAGGAAGTCATTTTTATTTCTTCAAAGTCGCTTTTTATTAAGTCCTTTGCCTTTCATTATAAGTTATGGAACCAGATCATTAATTTCCACATAATGCCTACTGAGATATTTATTGACAGTGGATGGTTTATGTCTAAGATGTCATCCAAAAGTCTCACGTATTTGGAAGGTGACAGGATCAGGGCAGTGCGAGGGTGAGGGGCAGAAGGTTACGATTTGGATCTAAGATGTCACCCAATGTGTTTGGAAGGTCATTGGATCCAGGGGCACTGAATATGCTGTGGGAAGGTGAGGTCTGGCCAAAGAAGGCGGGTCACTGGGGGCATGACCTAAGAGTGTGTTCTTTTTCCTGGCTTCTCCTATCTTTCTCTGATTTCTGGCCACCACACAGTGAAGAGTTTTCTATGGTCACACCTTTTCACTATGCCACATCTGCCTTGGAGCCCGCTCACCATGGACCGAACCCACAGAACTATGAACCAAGTTAATCATCTCCTTAGGCTGCAGGTGTTGGGTATTTTGTGGCAGCAGTGAGAAGACTGATTGCTACATCAGCAAATTGAATGTATGGATCACTTCAGTGCACCTTGACAGTATTGAGTTTTATCTTCATCCACTAATGCTACTATACCAGAATACCTGAGACCAGGTAACTTATAAAGAACAGAACATTATTTCTCATGCTCTGGAGTTCAGAAACCTGAGATCAAGGCACTAGCAGGTTCAGTGCTTGATGAGGGCTGCTTTTATGGCTTCCAAGATGGCACCTTGAATGCTGTGTTCTCTGAACAGGAAGGAAGGATAGCAAAAGGTAACAAATGCTGTATTCTCATATGGTGGTGGAAGAAAGTGAACCTAATCCTTCAAGTGTTTTCATATAGATCAATACGGACCTTGTTAAATTGGTCCCAAAATATTGCATATAAAATAGTATTAGAGATGAGCTTATTAGATTCATTTTCAATGATCAATATTTGTTGCTTGTATATAGAGATAATTGATTTGTAAGTTGACTTATTTTGCTTTCTGATCTCATTTATAAATTAGAAACTTCTCTGTAGATTTCCCTACTATTTTCTACATAGATGATTTTTGTCATCCATGAGTGAAGAGTTTTTCCTCTTTCTTTGCACTTTGAATGCTTTTTTTTTTTTTTTACTGCCTGGCCTAGAACTTCTGACACAATGCCAGATGGAAGAATTGAAAGTAGTTGTCGTGTTGTTTCTGATTTTAGCTGGAAAGTATTCAATCAATTACAGTTAAATAAGATGTTAACTTCAGTGAATGGTCTTTATTAGATTGAACAATTTTCCTTGTCTTCATAGTTTTCTACAAGTTTTTTAAAAATTATGAATGGGTGTTAAATTTCATTAAATGATTCTTCATCTGTTGAAATAATCATCTGTTTCCCCCTTATTAATATGCTGAGTTACATTGATCTTCACATATTAAAACAATCTAGTGTTCTTGGAATAAACTCAGCATGGTCTTGATTATTTTTTCTCTATGGCTGGATTCAGATTGCTAAAATTTTGTTAGGGATTTTTAAACCTAAGAAATATTTGTCTGTAGTTTTCTTATAATGCCCTTGTTTAACTTTAATATAAAGTTAATTCTGACCTCAGAAACGAGCTGAGAAGCATCTCTGTTCCTATTTCCTGAATTTGTGTGAAATTTGTTTTATTTTATCTTTAAATACTTTATAGAATTTACCACATATCATCTAAGCAAAGTTTATTCTTTCCCCCCACTTCCCTCATTAATGGGGATTGAACCTGTGCATTCGTACATGTTAGGCAAGCACTCTCCCACTGAGCTATACTTTCAGCACCTAGCTGAGGGTTTTATTCATTGAAAGATTTTTAACTGCAAATTAAATACACCAAGTAGGTAGAAGTTTATTCAGATTTCTTTTTTTTTCTTTGTAGCTTCTATCACTCAAGGAATTGCTTATCTTATCTAAGTTATAGAACTACCCAGCACTGGGCTAGAAGAATGGCACAATGGTTAAAGCACTTGCTAGTAAGTGTAAGGCCCCGAGTTTGATTCCCCAGCTCCACATAAGCTAGGCATGGTGGCGCATGCCTGTAATCCTAGCACTTGGGAGGCTAAGGCAGGTAGATTACTGTGAGTCCAAGGCTAGCCTGGGCTACATAGTGTGTTCAGGACCAGCCTAGGTGGCAGAGTGAGATCCTATCTTAAAAAAAAAAGAAAGAAAAAAATAAGGAGAGAATTACCTCGTGTATTAGTTTGGGTTATTACAAAAGGCAGAATTTACAGAAATTATAACAAAAAGAATCTATTTGGAAGGCCTACAAGTGTGAGGACAGAGAGATTGTCCAAGATGGTGGCTTGCACATGCGAGAGCTAGACAATCCAATGGCTGCTTTCTGGCGAGGTAGAACACCCCTCCACAACTGCAGGACAGCAGGTGAGAGTCTACTGCGGGTCCTGGTTGTTCGAACAACAATGGTGAAGACTGGAGACTGAAGTGGGGGGTTGAAGATCAATGACGACCAGCAGACAGGCAAGTATAGCAAGTTGGCATCCCTAGACAATTGGAAAGGCCAGAGCTTTCCCAGAGGAAGAAGCTGTGACAATCTTTCTTCTTCCTTCCCTTTATACAGTGCGAGTTCCCAGTTGGGCCTCCCACATCCGGGTGGGTGCTCTTCTCCCTCATTTGCTGACCCACAAACCACTCACACTCTAAACCAGGCGCAGTACCTCATTGCCTCAGGTTGACATAAGCTCCCCAACAGTCACACCTAGCATCAGAAATTTCATGATATATCCTTAGATACTCTTTTAACATCTGTAGGATTTATAATGATATCTCTTCTTTCACACTTATTGATAATCTCTCTTTTTAAATTATTAAATAATGTTTTTTCAGTACTGGAAGTTGAGCCCAGAACCTTTGCACTGAGCAACAGTCTTAGTACTTTTTATTATTATTTTTTAAATTTTGAGATGGGGTATTACTGAGTTGCCCGGGCTGTGCTTGAACTTGCCATTCTACTGCCTCCGCCCACCAGAGTGCTAAGATTACAAATATGCACCACCATGCAAGCCTTATTTTCAGTTTTAAAAATTTTTGCTCTGTTTATTATTATTTCTTCCTTCTATTTACTTTAGAATTAAATTGTTCTGTCTCTGTTGTCTAACTGTTAATGTAGAAACTTAGATCATTAGCTTGAGATGTTTATTCTTTTCTTTGAGAAGCACTAGTGCACTGAGTCCCTTTCTAAGCATTGCTTTAGGTGCACCCACAAATCGTATATCTTGTTCTCATTTTTTTCAGTTAAAATATTTCTGATTTCCTTTGTGATTTCTTCTGTGACTGTTACATACAATTGTGTTGGCTAATTCCCAGTGCATGAGATTTTCCAAATATTTCTTTCTTCTTCGTTTGTAGTTCACTTTAGTTGTGGTCAAACAATACGATCTGTAAAGACTTAAACTATTTTAAATTTATGGACATTTGGTTTTCTGCCGGCATTTAGACTCCTTTGAAGAGTATCTCATGTGCGTTTGGAAAACAGTGTACAATGCTGTTGCTGGATGAATTTTCTGTAAATGTCAGTTGAGTCAAGTTGACCACGAGGGGTCAAGTATTCAATATCCTTACTGACTTTTTTCTTCTTTTATTTTTCTCTTCTCTCTCTTTTTTTTTTTTTTGGCTAACTTGTTCTACCAATTCCTCTGAGAGACAATTTTGTAAATCTCCAAGGTAAGAATTTGTCTATTTCCCATTTTATTCTACCAGTCTTGAAAGTCCTGTTATGAAATGTTCAGTAATTTAAGATTAAATCACTTTTGAAAAATCAACCCCCTTATTATCATAGATTGTCCTTCATTATCCTTGTTGAGATTTCTTATTCTGAAGTCTACATTGTCTAAAGTTGATATAGCTATTCTAGATTATATTGGTTAGATTTTTACATAGAATTTCTCTTCCTGCTTTTCTTAAACAATTACCCTCTCTGCATTTTTATACCTAACAGAGTTTCTTCAAGAAAGGCTGTAATTGGTTCTAGCTTTTTTATCCTCTATCTCTGCCTTTTAGTATAAGTGTTTATTTATATTTCATGTCGGTGTCCATATGGCTGATACGAGTCTGTATTGGCTTTTTCAATATGTTCTTTGTTTCTCTTTTTCCTTTTGTGTGCTGCCTTTGTTTTTTTACATGCTGTGTATTCTTTTTCTTATTCCACTTTATCTTCCTGTTTCATTAGGTAGATCTTTTCTTTTTAGTTGCCTTAGGCTTTATACTGATCAAAATCTACCTTCAAATATTATAATGTTTCAAATATAGTATATCAATGTTATAATAAATTACTGTGCTCCCAATCTTTGTACCACCGTTGTCATACATTTTATTTTATTTTTATTTTATTATTTTTTCACCCTGTAGTCTGGACTGGTCCTGAACTCACTATGTAGCCAAGACTGGCATTGAGTACATGACGATACTCCTGCCTCAGCCTTCTGAGTGCTGGGATTACAAGTGTGCGTCACCCATCCAAGCTAATCTTTATGTGGAGCTGGGGAATCAAACCCAGGCCCTTCTCTTGTTAGGTGAGTGCTCTAACTGCTGGGCTATACCCTGTTATCATACATTTTAGTTATACATATGTTTTAAACTCCACTATACATTGTGGTTGATTTTTGGTTTAAACAATCAATTATCTTTTTATAGGATCAAAAAATTTAAAAAATTATTCACATATTTGCCATTTTTGCACTTTTAGTACTTTTGCCTTGCCTTTTCTTTTCTTTTCTTTCTTTCTTTTTTTTTTTTTTTTTTTTTTTTTTTTTTTTTTTTTTGAGACAGGGTCTTGCTCTGTAGCCCAAGCTGGCCTCAAATTCACAGTAAACTTCCTGACTCAGCCTCCCAAGTGCTAAAATTAGGAGTATGTGCCATGTGCTTGACTAATTTTATGTGGTACTGGGGAATAAATGCAGGGCCTTGCACGTGCTAGGCAAGCATTTTAACCTCTGAGTTACACCCCAGCCCCATTTTTGGTACTCTTAATTCTATAATGTAGAAATGCAACTTCAAGTGGCCTTGTTTTATTTTTTGAGAACTTAACATTTCCTGTAATATAGGTCTGCTAGTGATAAATTATCTCAGATTTTGTTTTACCTAATTTTTGGAGGCATTTTCATTGAGGGTAGAACCCTGGGTTGTCCTTTTATTACCCTTTCAGCCCTTAAAATGTTATTCTATGGTCTTCAAGACTGTGATTTCTGAAGGCTGCTGTTTCTTTTACTTTGGTTCTTGTACTATCCCTTTTATATTCTGGCTGTTTTATAAGATTTTTCTCTTTTCATTACTGGTTTTTAACAATTTGGTTACATTTTATTTTGGTGTGGTTTATTTTCTTTCGCTATCTATGGTTAATTGAGCACCATAGATATTTGGGTTTACAATTTTTTAAATTATGAAAATTTCAGGTATCATTTCCTTGAATATATTTCCTCTTCCCCTCTCTTTCTGAGATTTCAGCTGTACTGTGTTAGGTCACTTGATAAAGCCTCATGTATCACTAAGGTTCTGTTCCTTTCCTCCTCTATATAATTGATTTGGTCATTTCTTATTGCTATAATTATAAAAGGTAATCAATCTTTTTTTCTCTCCAGAATCTGTTCTGCTTTTAAGTCAGCCAGTGTGATGTTGCATTTCAGTGTTACACTTTTAATCTCCACAAACTATACTTGAGTCATTTTAATACTTTCCATTTCTTGCTTCATGTTTATGCTTTCATTTATAGCCTTTACCGTATTTATAAGACTTTAATAATTATTTTATTGCCTTTGTCTGTTACCTTCATTATCTCTGTTACTTCTCCGCTTGTTTTTCATGACTCATTTTATTGCCTGTTTTTAAGTCATAATTTGTTGCTTCTTCTGCAGGTCTGTTCATTTGTGACTGGATGCTAGATATTTTAAGTTTTATAAGGTGCCACTGTAGATATTATATTGTTTTAATTAGTATTATACTATGATGCAGTGACATTACCTGCAGATCAATTTGATTATTTTGACATTTGATTTGAAATGTCAGATTTTTTATTTCACCCATGGTGATTCCAGAGGCATTTCTTTTTCCCCATATATATATAATACTTGAACTTGAGTATGTTTACAACGAACTTGAGTATTTTGTGCACATCTACAGCACACCAACTTTACAATTGCTTCCCATTTTTGGCCCTCCCACACTTTCCCCACTCCCCCTAACTCTCACTGTCGCACCCATTTAACTCTACAGAATGCCTGTATTCTGGGTTTCCCAAATCAGAGAAACCATGCAATATTTAGCATATTCAATCCTCTGCATCTTACTCATGTCACCACTCAAATCACCACTCTTTAGCTCAGCTTCTCACCCCTAGAATGGGTGGCAGTGGCCATATCTTGATGGCCCTTCTCTGGGTTCAGCAGAGCCCTTTATTGGAATTATTTGCTGAAAGCTATATATATAATATCTTAATATATCTTTGTTGAGATTCTTTAACATGGCCTCAGCCACAAGTCCACATGAGAAAAGAACTGTAACAATGAAATTCATAAGGCTAGAAAATGTGAGAAGAAAACAGAAGTTAAATTTCATATTCCTTAGCTGAGTACTGGAAGGCAAATATTTATACATTCAAAAGATATTCAGATTATCAATCTGAATATCAATCTGTTTTCTTAAGATAAACTTACATCAAAGACTGAATAAGTGAATTGCTACATTAGATGAACTGGTATCTATATCACAAGAGTAAATTACATATAAGCAATAGATTTATGATATAATTAGTTATTTCAGAATTTTTAAAACTTTCATAGATCATTTGCTCACATTTCAATAATTACTAACATTTTACCAGATTTTATGATTTTTTCTACCTATCCATCCATAGATTCATGCATTCATATTCTTTAAAGATTTTATACAAATTCCCCATTTTGAATATGATTATTATATTTTGCAAACTAATACACTAATAAAATAATTATGTGGGGATGTTTCACAGATTTTATGAGAAAGCTAATACTGTTTTAGTAAGATTTGCTCAAATATCAATCTATTTTTTTGTTATACTTTCTCTTTAGATGTTTCCTTTCTTTCACGATCTTTGGTGCTGCTTGTCTCTCTGTCTCTCTCAAAGATTCCTTGAAGTGTTTTCTGCAGTGCTGGACTAGTGGTTGCAAATTTCTTTTTTTCCCACTATTTTTATTAATATACAAATGTAATACATAGTATTTACAATGAATTTGGGTGTTTCGTACATCTACGTATCACATCGACTTCACACTCCCTTCCCATCTTCTACCCTCCCACTCACTCCCTGTCCCTTCCCCCGGCTCCGGCTATCACTTCGTATGGTTCCAAAGAATGTCTGTGTTCTGGGTTTTCCAAGTCCGAGAAACCATACGGTGTTTAACATATTAACCTACTGCACCTAAGTCATTTCACTCAAGTCACCACTCTACCCCAGCTTCCTATTCCTCTAATGGGTTCGCAGTAGTCAAATCTTGATATCTCCTCTCTGAGTCCAACCAAACCCTTCATTGGGATATTCACCAAAAGTTTTTTTTCCACATTTTCCATTTTTGTTGTTATTGTTAAACCTGGCTTTACCCACCAGTTCACACTAGAAAATAATTACAAGCATGTAGTTCAAAAGGATAGTTAATTTGGGAAAGAAGAAAAATAATAAATAAATAAAATTCAATTGCCTTATCTGAATACTGGAAGGTGCATATTTGTACATTCACAAGGTTATGTTTACATCAATCAATTTCCTTAGGATAAACTTTCATTAGTGACCTAATAAGTGAATTGCTACAACAAAACAAAGTTAAAACTATATCACATTGCTGCATTCAATGAACTTAAATCTATACCACATAAATATACTTAAAGCGACAGACATGTAGGCAAATCTAGTTATTTCTTAATTTCCTAACTTTCATATCTTATTTACTGATATTTCGCGGATTACTAATCTACTTTTTTCTCAGCTCCTTCTCCTCTAGCTGTTGTCACTTTTTCTCTGGGGTCATTGGTGTCGCTGGTCTCCCTTTCACTGTCCAAGTTTCCTTTAAGTATTTTCTGCAATACTGGCTCAGTGGCTGCAAATTCCTTTAAGCTGTCTCTGTCATGGAAAGTTATAAGTTCTCCCTTTAAGTTAAAAGATAATTTTGCTTGATATAGCAGTCTTGGCTGGCATCTATGTTTTTTTATTGCTTGGATGATATTGCTCCACGATTTCTTTGCTTTTAGAGTTTGGATTGAAAAATCTGCCATCATCCTGATGGGCTTATCTTTGTAGGTCACCTTCTGTTTTTCTCTTACTGCTTTTAGTATTTTCTCTTTGCGTTGGGTTTCTAGAATTTTAATTATGATGTGTCGTGATGAGGGTCTCTTTCTGATCAAAGTTGTTTGGTGTTCTATATGCCTGCAAAAGTTCCATGTTCATTTCTCTTCTTAGATTTGGGAAATTTTCTTCCATTATTTCATTAAACATGTACTTTAAGCCTTTTGTCTTGTCCTCAGTCTTCTCCTGGACTCCCATAGTTCTGAGGTTATTTCTCCTTGAATCATCTATCAGTCATTGTAATGACTCACTTTCTTTATTTACTTTCTATTCTTCATGGCCTGTATTTTGCAGCTTAGTCACTTTGTTTTCTAGGTCTGACATACTATTCTGAAGTTGTTTAAAGTGGTTCCTTATTATTACCTGTATGTTTTTCATTTCCTGAATATCTGCATTCAATTTTTCTATATCTCTGTTGTGTTCGTCTCTGATTTCTTCTTTTGTCTTCATTATCTTCTGGTATATTTCTTCTCTGGTCTCCTCTAGTTGCTTTTCAAGGCTTGCTTTTTGCTTATCTATGTATTGGCGTACCTCTTCTGCTGTCTGTTTAATTTCCTGCTTTAATTCCCATTTTAGTTCACTGAATTTCTTGGCCCAGAAGTTGCCATCATTTTTGCCATATTCATCTTTATTTACCCTGACTTCATCTCCTGGGGTTTCAGGTCTTTTTGTAGGAGATTTGTGCCTGCGCTTCCCCAATTCTTCCTTGGTCTCCTCTAATTCCTTTCCAAGGCTTGCTTTATGCTTATCTAAGTGTTCTTGTAGTTCTCACGCTGTCTGATTTATTTCCTTCTTTGCTTCCCGGTTTAACTCCTCCTTTAATTCCTGTTTTAATTCACTGACTATCTGGGCCCAGAGGTTACCATCATTTTTGTCCTTTTCTTTGGGT
>PVKB01003951.1:52365-168050 GCA_004027205.1 Ctenodactylus gundi | reverse complement strand
TACAGTGTATCAAAAGTGAATTGTATATCTCCATATTTCCATAAAATTAGCATATGAATCATTTGACTGATGACTGTGTTTCATCATAATAAACATTAGTTGCTGAATAGGGATATAAAATAAGGATGCTCTTTGGCTATCTATAATGTGATTTATTTTCATAGATTTTGTGTTTCTTATTCTTGTTATATATATATATTTTCTATTGTAGTACCTATGAGTAATTTCATTATTTTCTGCTTAAAAATTATGTACTTCATTTTATATTTAAGTGTCACATAAATTTGCTTCATTTTCTCAGTTCTGTTTGGGAGCTATATTCTAAAAATGTCATCTTCCCCCCCCCCCCATTTTATTGATATGTATTATTTCAAGATTTAAGGTTTACAATGAAGTTGAGGATTTTGTGCACATGCGTATCTTGTCAAGGTGACAAGGACTTTCCCACTCTCCTTTTGTCTCTCCCCCTACCCATCCCTCCCTGCCTCCCCAACCTACCCCTCTGTTTCACTTTGTTTTTTGTTTTAAGTTCCATAAGAGTTGTGATCTGGGACTCTCATATCAGAGAGAGCATTCGATGTTTCACCTTCTGCTTCTGACTCACTTCACTAAGCACGATGTTCTCAGGTTTCTTCCATTTGCCTGCAAATTTGTACAACCCCTCTGGAAAGCAGTATGGAGAGCTCTCAAAAGACTAAAAATTTCATTTAGAAAAAAACCAAATCTATGAGAAAGAAGAAGGCGTTTTAGGCACACGCTTGTCAGGAAACACCTAGCTGACATCTCACAAATCAGTTTTCAATCTTTGATTAGCAAAGTTTGGTGAAAGCAAGTGACCAGTTTATAAATCATTTTTAAACTAGAAGCTTTGAATCTCATATTTATATGGAAAACATATACTTCCCCATATTTTGGAAATTTAATATTTTATAGAATTTCTTTTTTTCTTTTTTTTTTTTTTTTGCAAATTATGCAGTACTTCCCTGGCTTCATTTTTTGAGGAAACTTTACTTAGAAATTTTATCTCTCATTTTATTATTCTGCTAGTTTTTCATGCCAACCAAACCTTGAACTCTTGATGACTGTGACCAATGCAGCTAGTTCTTGTATTAAAACTTTTTCAAAGTGACATTTATACTCTCTAAATGGTAAGATTGATCAGGGGATCATCTATCAAGTTCTGAATTAGGTTCTCACATAGTAGAGTGAGCATGCTCGCTTGTTTTTCAAGTCGAGATTCTTATCTCTTAAAAACAGTTGATGTTTGAGAAGAAAATTGTGTTCCCAAATATGCATATTTAAAGTAACTACTGAATCAAAATCTAAAAGTTAAAAACAAAAAGAAAGCTACTCTGATTTGTTCATCCAAAGCAAGTCCTCTTTCAGTGGGATGTTACTAAACCTTCCTTCCATTGTCTTTTCTCTCTTTCTTCCTCCACTTTCTTTGACTTGCCTTATTTTTTCCTTAATATATTTTAAGATTCTTGCAGGCAGTGTCTTTTTCAAATTGTTTTTTTTTTTTCCAGAATATGGTCTAATATCTAGTTTACTAGTGAACTTGAATAGTATGTATTATGTCTAGATTGATTTTCTGATAGATTTTTTAAATGATTTAGGCTAGCTATTGTCTACTTAAAAACTCCTAGTACATAAAGATTAAAAATGCACATAAGAAATATATGCTGTGATTATGAGAAACACATAGAATATGATATTTATCCACTTGCTTTGTCTGTGGTCCATGAAATAAACAATTCTACAGACAATGTGAGATAGAATTTGGCTAAGGGCTCACTCAGCTGAATCAATCTCAGAAACAAAATAATCTAAAAAATCTTTTTATTTTTTATTTTTGCCTGGTGCTTCAAAACCTCAGTTCAATAAATGTGCTGCATTCTTTTTGCAAAATAAATATGAAACTGTCTATTTTATTGTTATGGAAGAAAGAAATAAAAAGACTATACTTTCAGATGAATTAATGCAAATGATACCTAAATTCTATTATTTTGGTTTGATGAATATATAATGCAAGGCAGAAATAGAATCAAAGTAACATTTAGGACTCTGCGTTTCAGGGAGTCTATTTTTATTTGTGCCAAGTGATAAATTCTATGACTCATTTTGAGCAGAACTTCTGTGAACTAAGAAATGAGCAGCACTTATTCTATTGTTGGCAGTGAAAGAAATTTGGTAAATTTCAGAAAATGCAAAGGTTTCTGTTTACTAAGTATATTTTATTTCACATGAAATATCTTTACATGCAATTTGCTTACATGGATAATTTGTTTAGATTTGATGTACATTGATTCGATGGCTTCTAATCAACTTAAGTAAAATGTCTTAAATTTTTTTCTATAGATACATTTTTCTATTGTTTTAATATGTACTCTTATTCAAGTTTCTGCATAATATTGTTAATGTTATCATTAGGTATTTGGAATTTTTAGAACTATTTGACAATAATTTTGTTATATTTTTCTATGTTTTGCACATCCCAGGAACTTACATGATCCCTAGATTAAATACTGGGGAATTCATTATCTTAAGTGAGGTACCATTGAAGACTTCTTGTCTTTAAATTGAAAATAAATAAGAAAAAAAGTATCTAAAATTACATAAAGTGAAGACTGCTTAAATTATATGAAATTGAATGGTAGTACATATATTAGCCTTCCTTTAAAATGGGTATTGAGTATGTGAAGTGCTGTCTTTTCACTTTCCTTATTAAAAGCTTTTGTCAGTCATGTTCCTTACACAATCTTACATAATGACAGAAATTAAACAACATAATCTGCATTAGTTTCTTAAACTTATGTCATACCTTTTTTAAGAATTACCATTTTTAAAACTTCAAATTACAGTTACTCTTAGGAGACATGTGAATAACCTCTTGTCAAAAAATTACAAGTATTTTATGACAGCTTTGATAAGAACAGTAAAAATGGCTAGAATTCTGGGCATAGCCTTCAAAATAAAGTGTGTGTGTATATATATATATATATATATATATATATATATATATATATATATATATAGTTTCATATGTATATGTTATAACATATATAGACATATAGCTAAAATTTAAAGATATTATATAAAGCATCTAAAATATTATATTATAAATATTTATAGCAAATATCTATAAATATTATATGACACATACTTATACATAATAGTCTATAGATGATTATAGGTCTATATTGCTTTTCATTTTAAATTATTTGTGATATCTGAGGTTTATTATGGAACTCGACATATGTTTTGGAACCCTATATTGACACTTCTGACGATCCCTTAAGCATAGTTTAAGAGAGGAACTATAAGTCTTGTAGGGATAGGCGGACAGTTATTGAGTTAGTGTACTTAGGTGAAAATGTAAAAGCAGTTACTGACGTTAGCAATGGAAAAATAAACTAATAGTTGTAGAAATCTGTGAAACATTTTTGTGTGTATATAATGAATATTTACTGATGTATAATAAATGAATTACTGAAAACAAACTCAAGTATAGATGTATGTAGAGGTATACATTAGTTTGAGTTTTGAAAAAGAGATGCAGTGTACATGTAAAGTTTTAGATGGAAAATTTGGTTCCCTAAGTTACTTGCATTTTCTTTTTTTTTCAGTTATGTTTCTCTTAGGAGCCATGATTTCTCATATTCTTACAGTACTTCAGTGTATTAATTTTGACTGACAGATTGACCAGACAGAGGGATCTCTAGATAATTAATAAAACACACTCCTGCATGTGTTTATGAGAGTGATTGCCAAGAAGATTCACATGTAGATCAGTAAACTGAACGAGGAAGAGCGGCCCTGACTTCAGCTGGAGACATCCGTTTGGGTAGGGACCTTAATAAAATGCGAAAGCAGGGAAGAGAATTGTGTGTCCCTGCAGGCAGCGCCACCCTTCTCGGGCAGGCAGTGTGTGGATAGTTAGGTTGCCACTGAACATCAAAATTTAGTTTCCTCAGTGTTTGAATTTTAATTTGCATTTGTTTTTGTGATTTTCCAAGGGGATCTGAGGTCCTTCTTCTTGAGCAGGGGCAGTATCATCACTCCTTTTTTTGAGGCTTCTGACATCTTGGATTAAGAAACTATTGATTTCCATGTTTTTCCAGCCTATGGAACTATTCATTATGTAAGCAAATGCGACAAGGCCCCTCTTGTAATTGCATGCATTATAATAAGACAGTTTTTCCGGAGAACTCTATTCTGGAGAATCCTATTCAAAATCAGCCTCCCAGATTTCTAGTGAGATATCAAGGAAAAAGTTTGTAACTGAGGTCAGTGCAGTAATACTACAACTTTGAAGGACATTTATTTTTCATATCCAATCTGATCATTGGTCATTACATAATTATTAGGACCACACTAAGATAAGTCTCAGCACATTTACTTTAATAATTGTTATTTAAAGAAAGTTGACTAGGAGAGCTATATAATTGTCTGTATTTGTTTTGTGTTGAGGAGACATATGCACCTAGCTCAGAAGAATTTGATCACCAGTAAAGGACTTTTGAACTCTCATTCATTTGTCTATTTATATGATTTTAAATATTAGAATGAGAGCTGAGGTGTAGCTCAGTAGTTGAAATGCTTCCCTAGCCAGCACAAGGTCTTGGATTCAATTCTCCAGTACCATGTAAGCCAGGTATTCTGGCACTTGCCTGTAATCCCAGAAACCCACAGGCTGAGGAGGATTGGTATGAGTTGGAGGCCTGCCTGAGTTAAAAAGTGAGTTTATGTTGGGCCAGGGATACCTGAACTACAGAGGAAGATCTCCTAATAAACAAAGAAACACTATTCAATAATATGTTGGTAAAATGAAATCTGTATTTGTGAATGCCTCTTCATATTTTCTTTTATTTTTCTACTTGTAATGTTTAGTGTAAAGAAAATATTCTGAATATTTTATGTTAGGACCCACTTTGCTTATTTATTGAAAGATTTACATTTTAATTTTTATTTTAAACTTTTTAATATTTAGTGTTACTAAAACTACATCCAGAGTAAACCTACATAATTCATTTTTGGTAATATCACTATCATTATTTTCAAAAATTTTGATGGCAACCCTCTAAGACATCTATAGAAATACCATGCGAGTGGTCCTACAAATCTTAAATAAACAGTTTGAACACTGATTGCAAACATCAGCATACATGTTGCTATGAAAATGGGCAAAGGAAAATTGTTGTTGATGACATTTTCTATCCCTTCCGAATAATTGTACTTCTAGCCAGACCTGGTGTTGCAGACCAGCAATACCAGCATCTGAGGGATTGAGGCACAAGAATTCCAAATTTAAGCCCAGTGTGGGCCACTTAGGGACTTAATGAGACCCTGACCTCACCAACAAAAATGAAACAAAGACAAACAAACAAAAACAAAACAAAACAAAAAAGAAATCATCCTGGAAATAGCTCTGTGTGAAGGTATTAGACTCAATTCACAGTAACACACACATCCAAAAGTTGTATTTCTGCAGATTTTTACAGCCATAATTTCCATCACAGTCCTAGTAATCCTAAGTTAAGTAGAAATACTAGGCTAAATACTATAAAAAATTTCCATTGTTAATTTATTAACTACCTAGATCTTTTTACTTATAACTGATTAAAATAAATTGATTTTCAAATATAGAGGTGATGCGTGTATTGCATGTCATCTACTTCTATGATCCGTTTGAAGTCTAAAATGAAAAGTAGTTTAGGCTTTGTAAGAAGAACACTAAAGCATCATCTCTAGGCACTGTTTATATTTCAAAAAGCCTATAAGAAAATTTTAGATGTGAGGAAAGGAATGACTGGGACTTTTAAAAGCCAGAACAGTAAGTTTAAAGCACTTGAGGCCTTGGCTGAGTGGATATACAGATTCTAGGGGTCTGAAAAGACTCCTTGAGCCTTTCTATGGACCAATTTGCAGACAGGGTCCAAAAAAATAGGAAAAAAATGTCACAAATGGCCACATAATACAAGCTTCAGTTTCTAATAGCTGACGTTAAGAGGCCTTTGCCTCAGAGGAAATGAAGACATGACATGATCAAGGGTCCCCTTGACATTTCGTCAGCCTGCCACCCACTAGAGGAAGGGCTATTCATAATCATTTGAAATTCTTCATGAAAGAAATTGCATGCTAAATAAGATTAAGTATATAACTGGAAAATCACACATAATTTCAAACTCTTGTGAAGTTTATTTCTATAATCAGAATTTAGGGCAGAAACAGAAAATGTTGTCAAGGTTGCTTAAAGGTAAAATTTATTTGGTTGTAGTTTGGAAGCAATTTGTAGTCAACATATAAGAATATCTTTAAGATTTAATAAAGTAATATAATCTGGAGTGACATGTAATGATTTGTCTTACCATTCACATATATTCAATAAATAATAATGTCTTTTTTCTGTATTCAGCTAAAGGGTGATAATGATAAAGGGTTATTCCATCACTGCCTTATGCAAATGATTTCACTGACATTCAGATACCAAAAGCAGATGTGACCTTCTCTGCTACCCTATTCTGGGTGGTGGTCAGTCCCATGCAGTTCTTATCTTTAGGTATCTGTGGTTGAATGTTCTCAGTGACCTGGTTCTTGCTCCAAACGTACCAAAAGTGACGTTGTGCCTTTGGCAAAAGTTTTATGACAAGTTTCTCTCTCAGTATGAAGAGGCTTATGAGGGTCTAGTACCAGTGCCTTTTACTCCACCGCTTCCCAAATAGAGGAATTTTTTAAAACTCAATTTTCTCCCAAGAGCCACATGCTCATCGTCCTATGGGAGCTACTGGGTTTGTGACTTCTGCCTCGTGGCCTGCAGATTTTGTGTACAGAGAAGAACGATTCAGGAGAGTTCCTGATGTTTTATATCTGCTGTGTCTTTCCACTCTCAGACCTGAAGTATGTCTGAGTTACGGCTTTGTTTTGTTTTGTTCTATGAAAAACTCAAGACAGAGATTCTTAGACAAGGTGACTGGGACTTTCTGCTTTCTGTCTCAGGAGTGCTCACAGCAGTCCATCTTCTCATTTAGAAACCATGTATTCAATTTATTTTTAACTGACACACAAACTCACCAACTAATGGTATTGTCGAAGCAAAAACATTATATTTGTCTTAAAGAATTTAAGATAAGGTTTATCCGGAAGCCAAATAAGCCAAATATGAGTGACCATGCTGGAGAATGTGCATTCAGAATTTTGCGAATAGCACCTTCCAAAGAGCAGCGGTTACATACAGTGTTTATAGTTACAGAATAGAAGAAAATCAAAAATCAAAGCACAATTTGAGAGCTTTGGTGGAAGCATCAGGCAGACGTGTTACGCTGAAGCAGGGAAATCCTTGCTGTACGTCTTAGGTATTATCTAAGAGCATTCTTAGCTCTTGGGTCGGTGGGAAACTAGGGGTTTTGCTTTTACATACTGGCAGGGTTGCTTAGTAGGAATGTTACATATCAAAGGATTTATCACAGGATATTAAGCTAGATATAGAGGAGGACAACAAACACAGCCACAAAAAAGGGTGAAGATAGCCCCTTACAGAACCAACATGCCACCGTATTTTGTTTTCTTACGACTCTTTCATAAGCAGTAGTTGGTATGTTACTAAATTACTGTTATCATTTAGCTTTGTCTTTAACAGGGGTTCAAAATGTAAACGTGATGGAGGCCCAGAGACTTCTTAAAATCTGATTTAACAGTATGTAAAGGATGTACAACTTTTTACATGAACCTCCTAATGTCATTCTTTAGGGACAACGTTAAATAGCTATTTAGCAGCATGTATTCCTTGATTTACTGGCTTTCTCACCTGGAACACATCTGCCATCTGGAGCTTGGAAGAGAACTCGATGCATTTGCTCCAGTTTGCTGGTATGTTTCTCAGGCTGAAGGATGAGAAGGATAAACACAGAAGGGGTTGGGGAAAAAGTGATGAGAAGCTTGCCAATAATTGAAGAACCACTGGGAGTGTATGCCAGCACCCATTATAGGTCATTTAACTTTATTCTTGAACAAAGTAAGGAATACAGAGCCACTGAATCCAGCCCTTCACAGTAGACACAAAATGGACTATGAACTTCTGACTGTGGAAAATGTCATCTATGTTTCCCTTCAATGCAAGGACACATTACACCTCTGAGGAGCCTTTGCATTTATATTATAAATGTTGAGTTTTATTTTTTTTTTCTTTGGCTTGATTGCTAGACAGAGCACACTCTCATTTTCTTAAGAAAAAAGTACACCATGATTTACAAAGCAAATATTTTCTGTGTTTCTTGTTGGAAAGTTAATTTTAGATAGGTAGCCGCTTAACTTGGTGTTTAACCCTAAGAAGTCATCTGCTTCCCAGATTCACAGATCAAGTTTGCCACTTAGTATCTATTATGACATAGATTTGAATATATTAATCTTACTTGGTCCTCATAAAAATGAAGATTATTATGATTCACTTATTGTGTTGTATACATTTGATTAGGTATAGAAAGCATCTGAAACTCTTTGCCTCAGTAAAGGGGATATCCTTCAAATTGACACTTAGCTATGGTGCACTGATTTCCTTGAGTACTTCGCTTGTGCATACTGACCTTCCCTCTTCCCTATCCAGGTCCAAAGCTGTTATGAGGAAGAACAACACTGAACATGACTTTGGCACAGTGCATATTGAGTTTCTGTTATCTCTGGGCTGGCTTGGAATCTTGCTTTGTTTATCGATATTGACAAGCAACATGCAATCTATATAGATTGCTTGATTATCTGCCTGAGAAGTAGAACCAGTGTGTTTCATTGTTAATATTGAGTGGTAGTTCATTGAATTATTTAATGAGGATCTTAAAGTGGCGCACTGTCCTCTTTCTTTAAGAACTCCTTATGTTCTAAGGACTACTCAAGATACTTTTGCGACCTGCCCATCACTTGACCAGGATCTACCACATTTCCAATTTAAAAAATGAGAAAAATAATATGTTCTATTTCAGAATACTTTTACCTTTATGAAAATATCTCAAAGAGAGTGAAGACATTTCTCGCATATTCCATAATCAAATTCTCCTTCATAGATGTATTACCATGGCATACTTATTATAACTCATGAGCTGCTATTGATATTTTAGTAGCTGACAAACATCTACAATTTATTCAATTTCTAAATTTTTAGCTAATAATTTTGAACCAAGGATAGGACAGGATAGATAACACATTATCTTTTAGAATAGTTTTCATATATTTCTATCCACAAAGCATTAGTTCATATTTTTTGGTCCTCATGTTTTCACATGGCTTTGACTCCTTTTCAGACTTTCTTACTTTTTAAACCACCCTTGAATGTTTTAGGTAATGGTCAGGTATTTTAAAGAATTTTTAATTGAAATTTGTCTACTCTTTTCTTTTGTTTGTGAGTTTTATAGAAAAAGAGTAATTTGCAATATTCAGTATACTTTATTAAAGTAAAAACTATATAATTTATGGCTGTTAATGGAGAGTCAATCTGCACTGAAGATTTATTTTTGATATCCCATTTATTTATTTTATCTATCTATTTGTTTATTTGTGTCAGTTGTATTCATGAATACATATTCTAAAATTTGGAATCTAATCCAATACTAGTTCACTTGTTTCTAACATTAGCTACTGACAGAAGGATACAATTGGCTCTTGTGTTTCTTAGAAATATTCTTACCATTGTGGATATTGTATTTTATATTCTAATCATTTTTTTTTCTGGCACATACCTTCAACATCATCATTTATGCTTCAATCTGGAAACAACCATCCATCCAGTAATTTTGGATTTTCCTATTGGAAAATATTGGTAACTAATATCTGGGATAAGAATGTAGCTGTACTGTAGAAAAGAAGGCATAACTTATGGGAGATCCCCACCTAGACCCTCACCCGGGTATCAGAGACAAACAATACGATTGAATATTTAAGAAATAAACGTACCAAGATCTGACTGCATGCACTTCTTGTTTCTTGTGCTTATTACAACACATTATTATTGTTTTGCTGTTGTTGTTGTCATTTTTGTTGAAACAGGATCTTACTCTGTAGTTCATGTTGGTCCTGAACTCACTTTGTGTAGCCCAGGCTGGCCTTGAACTCGTGGCAATCCTCCTGCCTCACCCTACCAAGTACTGGGATTACAAAAACGTACCACCATACTTTACTTATGTGATGCTAGGATAGATAATGAACTCAAGGCTTTGTGCTTACTAGGAAGGCACTTTAACTGCTGTGATATTATTCCAGCCCCCAACACATTGTATTTTTGTGAGTTTATTCATTTAAAATGTATTATCCTTACACATATCATGTATACATACAAGCAATTATTTTACTCAGATTTCTGCTTTATATTGTAAGTCAATTTTTAAATCCCTAAACATTAATAATTTTCTAACACTATCATTTTTAAATTTTCAATATACAAATAGATATAATAATGTTATTTCTAATAAACTTACTGAGAAAACTATTTTAAAATATGAAATGACATAAATTTTGATCTTTATTTCAACTTTTTACACTGACATTGCATATGTATTTTATAATGTGCAAAACATTTTACATTCACACCATTGCTTAAATTATGAATAAATATTCAGATATTAAGTACTAGTTATTAACCACTAAGATTAATGATAAATAATTCTTATTATCTGTATTATATCTCCTTCTTTGGGGACTACCACTGTTACAACTATGTTACTTCAACTATAGATTATGTAAAAAAGTTTCAAACTTTAATGTGTATAAAAAACAGAGAGCTTTACTCAAAGATGAAGATTCTAATTTAATGAAATAGACAGTAATCCTAATTTACTGTTCATGTGTTCTATTACTACATAATAAAACTTCATATACTCAATCTATTAAAACAATTCTTATTTATTTTCTCACAGTTGCCCTGGATCAATATTATGGGCACATGTTTTCTGACTTCTATGTTCATTAACTCAATAGGATGAAATGAAGGAATGGCTGGTTACTACAATTTCCCAAGAAATTTGAGATCATCTTTCAAGCTCATTAGTGTTGACAAATTTCCTTTTTTTTTTTTTTTTTTTGCTCTAGAGCAAAAATCTTTAGTTTTCATAGGCCACCCAAAATTCCTGCTCTGTGATCATCTTCACAGGTCAGCTTGTCTTTTTGGAGAAAACGGAAGAGTGTCTCTGACTCTTCAAATTTGACAGACATTTTTTTGTCTCAAACTTGTAGGCTCTATTTTAGTAGGTTTGGCTGATTTGGAAAGGCTCCCTAAGTGAAATTTCCCCTTGGATTAAATAGAAGTCAACTTAATAGGAGCCTTCGATATAACTCTCAAATCCTTCTCCCCTTTCCATACAATGTAATTAAGTTATTTCAATGAATTTCATTGTACTCATGAGTCCCACTCGCAACCATATGTAAAGACTTTCACAAAATTGTGTACATGAATTGGGGAGTGCTGGAGCTTCTCAGAATTTGGCTTAACATAGTGTCATGAGATAGGGAGTGAAGTTCTGCTGACTCTATTTATTCCCTGGTTTTTATTTTGATTCTTCAGTTGACCTTGGCTGAAAATTCATTGAGCTAGACATAACTAAAAAGCATAGTAAATGTCTACATCGTTGGTGGGGATTTCTTGCTAGTATTTAGAATGCTACATTTTTAGAGATTGTAGGCAGCAATATTAATACTATTTTAGCAATGAAGAATAGATTGTTTTTTAAAAGAATCACATTGTGTGTTTGATGTATTAAAACACTTCAGGAAACATTGGCTCCAAAAGACGCAAAACAAGACGGGCAAGGTGAAGGCTCTGCACCCTTATCTCTGGATGTGCAACTTGATGGCAGGGTGAGCTACTAGGTTCTTAGAAAATTTAATTTCCCCATCTTTAAAAGAGCATAATAATAATAATGATAATAATAATAATAATACATACTTCACAGAGCTGTAGAGAAGATTAATGATACACATAAAATACTAAACAGGGTCTAGCACAGATAATACACAATAAAGGCTAATAATTATTCTGTGCATATTAAGATCATAAGACTATCAATGAAACATGTTATTAATTTCCAAAGAAACTCTAGAAACAGCATAGTTTCAGATGAGAGAGGGCATCTTGTAAATTTTGTGGAGGACTCTGGCTGAATTCAAGGAAATAGTGAAGTACAGCATTTTTTGTGTTAAGATTTGCGTGCATTTGATTTTACTAGCCAATTTATCACAGTACTTTCCGACTAGCCTAATCCTGTGTCAGTGAGTGCATAAACATAAAGAACACCAGAGTAGTTATGGATTTCAGGGAATGGCACCTGGGGACATGTAAACAACTGCTTCGGGTTGCATGGGATTAAACATAAGCAGTTACTCATCCGCTTAGGGTTATATTAATGTTGATAGCTAGAAGTAAAAATGAAAGTCTTTGCTTTTTATTGGAAAGCTGTCAGTGTCACAGGGTTGGGGATGTCATATGATCTTGTCAACTTTCTAAGTACCAGTGCTTTTGCTAAGGAAAGAATAAGGCATTTTTAACGTTGTTACTGCAGAAGTAACTTAAAAATTAAACATTGTGTAGAGGTAAATGACGTGATGTGTTTTCCACTATACTGTGAAAACTTACGCAGATAGACTTCCTCCCTTCACCATTCAATTTCAAACAATGAACGCAAAATAATAACATATTTAGCAGTAAAGGAGGAGGAGTGAAGAGTTTTGTGGACACCTTGCGGAAGAGGACATGCTAATGAGAAAACAGGAGACAAAGCCGTGTTGTCTTCTGAGACAGAGCCAGCCTTAGGTTTGTATTCAGAAGGAACAAAAGTATATCAACCTGTCTCGAATGTCTTGTACATTAGGATGTACAGGGTCAAGAACTGAGGGTGTGACTTTGAAATCTGGCCTGTTATCCCACAGTGTTAATCAGGAGCAGTACCTATAGGCACAGAGAAAAGTTACTTATGTTAACAAAAATAGCCGCTCTTTACTTAACAGATTAAACACTGGAGGACAAGTCACATGCTTAAAACATGTTGCATTCCTCCGGATAGTAAAGGACATCACTGTGATTTCTGTTTTAGAGGCGTGAAAATTGAAGGAGCGCCATGTGTCACGTGCTGTTTCTTGCTTGGATCTGGATTGATAATGTTTTACGTTATCTGCAGGTAACTGTGCGTGGTTGTGACCCAGAGAGGTGGCTATACTCTGACAGTCTTCTGCAGAGTGCGTGTGAACATAAAGATATGCCCGAGGTGATTCCTACTGTGCACACGGTGAATGCACACTAGCTTTTCTGCTGGAGGAAAAAGGTATAAGAACTGGACAGACTTGAATCTCTTAACTCATAATAATTATTCGAAAGAATTCAAGTGGAATATGACACTGATGGGTGCTAATAAGTCAAAGGAAATTATCAAGAATTTGGCAAGTAAAATAAAAATAGACTTTTCTGTTGGAGATAAACATACGTGTGCATATTGTAGTTATTTAATCACAATTTCGTGTGAGTATATAAAAAGTTAGAATCGCTTTCCACTGCAGATATGCATGTGAACTGGTGTAATCACATTGGAAGACAAAATTAGCTTTAATCATGAAAGCTGGTCATAAGTGTAACTATTATGCAGCAGTTCCCCTCCAAGCTATAGTAACTGAACAAAGTACACCTGTGTCTTCATCAAAATAAATGCACAAAGTTGTTTATTGCACTATGTGTAACAGGCACAACTTGCACACTATATAAATATTCATTAGCATTAGATAGACTAAACAAACTTGGCTCTATATAAAAATATCCAAACAACAGATTAAAAATGAATGAATTACAGCTACTTCCTGAAAACATAAATAAATCAAGCAGGCAGTAATCGTTCCAACAAGAGCACACAGATTTAATTTTTGAATAAAATCCAAAAGCAGTTAGATTTAGCACTTAATATTGGGAGTAAAGATAATGTTTACTTTTCAGGACAAGTAAAAGCTGGGTTTGCCTACTGCTACACTGTCTTTGGTTGCCCTGGAAATTCTTATATGCTATACGTGGTGAGAAATAAGTGAGCCACACCCTTATGACTTGATGTATGTAGTTCATTATGTTTTTAAATTTAATGTTAAATACTATGATTATAAAAGATTAAAAGTTCTAAATGTAAACGGTTCTGGTTATAAACTCTAAAAGGGTATAGATGAGGAATAACACAAGTTTCTAAAGTAGAATGGCAACTTGGCAAATGAGAATAATTCTGATGGGAAAATTGAGTCTTCAATAAAGAGATTACTGATTCTCTATGTGAATTCTATTTGTGAAAGAAAATGCTAAAACTTCACGAAGAGAGCTATGTGAATGCATGCTTATATAATTTTTAAGCATAGCCTTGGGAAGTCTATAGCAGGTAATTGGAGTTTTGGAAAATGCTATGCATAACAAGTTGTGTTTGAAGCCTTAACAATAGGGAAAAAATGAACAAAAGAAGAACAAGGCAGTAGTATTAGATGTATTAGAGTGAAAGCAGAAATTTACAAATGTAAATTTCTCATTTTCTATATCATTGTTTAAATATGAGTGTATAAAATATGTTGAAACAGAACAAGAAAATGTCAGTACAAGAAATAATTTCTAAGTGGATTCCAAAATATACAGCCAGTTTGGCAAAGCAAACCTCACTGGATTCTAGCACCCTCATTCATGTATCTACCATCAGTATTTGGTTTTATTATAGGCAGGGTTGATAAAGAGATGGTAGAATCTGTGAAATTAAAAATATATTTCATATTTTATAGAAAAAATATGAAGTCCTGGCATATATAGAAGATATACACTTTTTTATGACTTATAAGAACCTATTGAATTGGTTTTGGATTTTTTATTATTTAGTAAATGAAAAATATCAGATGACAGTTAAGTTCTAAAGAAAAATAAATGCTTTTGTTTGTATATAATAAGTGGCTAGTTTGTTTATGGTCGTCTTAGTATTTGTTATTTATGTTTTGGGGGAAAATAATGGGCAAATTGTTTTCTATATACAGACACTGGACAACAACGTGATGGAGGAGGTGATATCCACTAATATTATATTCAATTATCTCAAAAATCTATGACAGTGTATTGTTACTTAGATCTTACCAATGAAGAAAACGCTACAGTAATAGTTTAAGTTCGCACAGCTGGAAATGATCTTACAGATCTTAAAATTCATGGTTTGTATCCTATTGCACGCACTCACTGTAAAGTTCTATCAATGAGCCTTATGCCTAGTCAAAAGCACAGGTAAGAAAATGGTGTGGATACAGTATGATTTACATTATTATGTTGTTCAGCATAATGTCTTGTAAAATTTGGAGAAAACACTACATTCAGGAGGATTCATGGTGTAACAAAATATTAGCTAAATGGTACAGATTAATGAAACTTCATGAGGAGTATGTGCACATTTCTATTGTGCAATCTTTATTGCCTTGATGAATATCAAAGAGAAAGCTAATTGTCACTGGAGAAAGGATGAAGTCAGCCTGAAGGAGACTCCATAATGGCTGTCTCCCTCAGAGGATACTACCAAGCACCTAGCTGGTGTTAGTCCTATCTTTCCTACGTGAACTATGTGGAGTGTACTGGGGGAAGTAAACAGTGTTTGCAGCCAAAAGTCCCCTATGTAATTCTCTATGTCAATGTCAGCTATTGAAAGAGATTGCTGATAATTTACACACAGAGATGCACACACACACACACACACACACACACACACACACACACACACACACACACTTGAGAGTGTATATAGCATATATATAATATAATATAGTGTAATCTGAGGACATTTCGGGAAGATTCTGAAGACCGAGTTGAAAAAATGGGCAAACAGTAGTGAGTTAGTGAACACTGATTAAGAACGAGTATGAGTGCGTGAGTATATGTGGAACAGGTTAAGTTCCCAAAATTTGTGTTTTGAAACCATAATCCTAGCATGTTCGGAGGCTGGACCATTGGAAGTAATTAGTTCATGACAGTGAAGTCTTCATGAGTAGGATCAGTGCCTCTACACAAAGACATCTGAAATCTAGATCTCTACCCAAGAATAACGACAGTAATGGCTCTCTGAAGACTAGGAGGAGGGCCCTAACTAAGAACCTGACATTGCTAATAGTACCCAGATCTTGTAACTCAAATTTCCAGAGCTATGAAAAGTAAAGGTTTTATTTTTGACTTCCTTGTTTATGGATTTTTTTTTTTAAATAGCAGTGAAGCTAGCTAAAATAGTATAGTATTGGAAATGAACTTTCAAGAGGAAACTATAAATACAAAAACTAAGTAGAGGGGGAATGTCGCGCATGCATACACAAGAAGCTCAGTGTACCTGGACTGCAGAAATCATAGAGTGGTAATTAAGAAAATAAATTTAAAAAAACTGCAAAAGATAATTAGATATCATACTTAGATTCCATGTGCAGTCAAAAGATGGGACCTAGTTGGAAAGGGCAACTCCAGGAGGCTGGGGATCACTTGGAATGACCCGGAAGTGAAGTGTATGTGCCGGCTCCGCCTTTTCCCACTCTCTGTTGGCTTCCCGGCCTCCATGCCATGAACAGATTCTCTCCTGCTATGCCTTTTCCATATGCTTCCACCATTACTGATACCCCATGTAGAACTGAGACCGTCTAAAGCTTTGAGCTAAATAAGCATTTTTTCCCTTAAAATGAAAGTGTTAGGTATTCTGTTCCAAGAAAAAAAAAAAAAGACAATTTGCAGCAATATCGTGTCCAGATGTAGAAGATATAATCTTTTACGATGACATTTTGTTTGCCATTCTTATGTGTCAGTATAGTTGCCTAAGGGAAAAGAAATGACAAATTAACACTTTCCAAACCAAATCCGGCTTAGCGTTTTGTTCAGATAAAAATCTTGAATTTAATTATGAGTTAATTCTTTTGGGTACCCCAAAAGTAAGGCCAGGTTTTAATGACATGAGGTAGAGAGAAGAAAATCATTCCTATTTTGCAAGCTAAACAGCATCAACTGTCCCTGCAGGGGAACGATCAGGAAATCACTTAGAACAATGTGCTTTGCATTTATTGTCTTGTGTTTATATCCATCCTAAATAGCTTGAAGCAGCGCTTTATTTGATAGTTTAACATTTTTGGTATTTTGACCATTCCCAAAGTTGTTTTTTCACCTTGCTTTCTAGTCACTTAAAGCTCTTTTCTTTCTTTGTTTCCTTTTCTCTCGCCTGATGTTAAAAGTTAAGTGTTTACCATATGATCTATTGCCTAGTAATTTTTCTTCTGTTATGGAAATAGATATATACTCAAACAAACCACTGTCACACACTCACATAACGTGTGTCCACACATACTTCCATCTTCTCAAACTTACATCAGGTTTAATTCTTGGCTTTACCTTTTTGTTGACACTATCTAAAATTTTAATTATTCAAATAAGCTATCGAATATTTGAGTTTAATATCACAGATGTTTTAAAACTTATAACATTTAATCATGAACCTAATCAATAAATTAGGCCAAATTCTAATAGATTGCTTTGATCCTGGGCATGCTTTCATGGATAAGGTGGCATATTATTTTGAAAAAAAAAAGGCAGGATACATTGGTGATACACTATGTAACATTCCCTTTCAGTTTTTATATTTCACAAAGCTACTTACAAAATAAAATTTTATATTTGGAATTTTGTTTTGTTTTGCATTATTATGTTCTTATCACTTTTGTGTGATTTTACCAACGCTGAATTTTCTAAAGTTTTTAAGAGTTTTAGACAAAATAAGGAATCTATTTTAGATGATGCTGGCTGTTTTATTTTATTTAGGAGTCATGATATTTCTATTCTGAAGCACAGCAGTGGATATGATAGCCAGCCATTACTGAGCCTCTGTTAGTACAATGGGTCACAGAAATGATTTCTTCAATTAGTGCGATAATTAGTGCTCAAATATGTGAATTAACTAAAATAGTGCACAGAACTTCCTGTCTCTGCAAGAACAAGATAATAATGTACTTATCACTATCACCTACTCAGACTGCAATGCTTTCTGAAATTTATCATTCTGCATCGAATAAAATTAACTCAAGGTGTGCCTTGTCACCTGACCTCATGTAACAGGTCAATTCCATTTTAGCGCTACATATGGCTGCATGTGCCTTCAATGAGTCATTCCTTTAAGGTGTCACCAGAGGATAGAAAAAGAAAGATATAACTGCAGGAACATTCAAAAATGATATTATTAAATTTTTGGATGTGTTTGCTTGTATAACTGTGTGTAATTTTCATCTGAGAATTTTATTGTTGCCATCTCATGCTTGGTAGAAAAGTGGTCAGTGAGAACTATATTCCTCTCGTCCCTCTGCAGAAATAACTGATAATCAAATGGAATTAAATTAGCGTGAATCATCACATTGACTCAAGTTATGTGCAACAGAAAATAATACAATAAAAGAGTATCTGCACTAGAGATGTATCTGGACAACATTATAACATGATAATATAGCATGATCATGATACTTCCTTAGCAGTAACCATCCTCGAGTCATTAAAAATACATTAAAAGCATCATTAAATATTCAAGAGTGCTACTTAATTGTGGCACAAGAATTTCTGCTCTCTGAAAAACTACTTTTATTTAGTTTTCTTCTGCTATCACATACCAAGCTTGTTGAAAAGGGGAGCTTATTTTGTAGAAAAACAACTAAGCAAAGCTACGAAAGAACAACAAACATCTGTCATTCCTCCAGGACCCTACAAAACAGAATCAAACCCCTGTGGCCCAAATCCATATATACGAACAAAGGTTATAGCATCAGCAATAACTATTTTATTTGAAATAATTTTGAATTGTAACATTTATATTTTCTGGTTCATATGGAATGCATAATATTTTATAGGTCATTTGCTTTTGACATTTTAAGTTTTGCAACACACAATTGTTGATGCTAAGCTCAAAGCTCTTTTCCAGTGAGTACTTGCTCCAGCTTACACAAAGGTTTTGACTGTATGTTGTGCAACTGCCTGCCTCCTTTAAGAGATTGCTTCAAGATTAGAGAGCTATTTTGATTAAGTCATGTCTTTTCTCTTGTAGCTCAACTCCCATGACATGTAGGTGAGTTTAGAAAGGCTAAGCCTGTTCAGACCAACCCAGCACAGTTCGGATCAATGCTCCATAGTTCTCCACCCAGGAGAAGGAGGGTCTTATCCTTTCACTTTGCACTTTCCCATCTACTCAAAACTTCTGCTTTTTCTCCCCTACAATATCTCCATTGAGCTCAATGGTCTTCTCTAATAAACAATAATTTTACTTGAGTTCTGATTCCATGGAAGTCTAACCTAGAACTCATTTTTTTGTTTTGTTTTTTTTACTTTATCTAGATTTTTCAAAATATGTATATCTGGCATTTTGAGGTGAAGGACGTATCTAAATTTGTTGATATTCTGTAAAAACAATAAGATTAGAACATTCATTTGATTATTTAGGTCTAGACCATCCCTTATAAAACTTTCAAGGGCTCAGAAATGAGGTCTTTCAAAGATTATTGGATCAGCAAGGGATTACACTTTTCAGGGCACTGTTTCACTGAAAAGCTTGAGGTCATACATAGCAGAATGTACTGGTAGGAGTCGAGGCCTAGTTGGAAGTGGTGTGCCTTTGGAGATGAGCCGTTGAAAGCTCTTCCAGACTTTCTTCTTTCTGGCTTACATGGATTGAGGCAATTTTTCTCCTTAAAGAAATTCCACCATGTCATATCTGCCTCGGAGCCAGCCATCTGTTCACTGAACCAAAACCCATAAGCCTCCTCTAAGTTGAAGGTGTTAGGTATTCTGTCCTAGTGATGGGAAAGTGATTAAAACAATTTAGAATCTTTGTGGGTGATAATTATTTTAACTTAAATTTAACACTTTCTATGTTCTATAAATAAGCATATGAAAAATCATTCTTTGTAAACAAATTCAGGTATTTTTTCAAATATAAATATTTAGAAGCTCAAATTAATCTCACTGTTTTCCAAATAAGTGGAAAAATATTAAAAATGTACATCCAAGAGGCCAAAAACAATGCATTAAATAACATTTTTACAGAGCATCTCAAATGTCTCTACTTAGAAGACACACGGGTGATTCCAGTAACATCAGCCTAGCTACCAGTTCATAGAGACCTCACAGATCACCTGTCTCTGTGGTGAGGAATAAGGGGGTGTTACCTGGAGTACTAAGAACGTATAGCCACCTTTGAAGCCACACTAGTTTCTTCAGATTTATTTTATATAAAGACATTGTACCTATTTCTGGAAATAAAGTAAGTGGATTTTTTCCCCCACTATTTTGGTCCTTCAATAGAAAGACACTTCAAAAAAGTTAGTGTAAAAATCACTTTTTACTATATATTTGTTCATGCTGAGTTCAAGATACATTTACAAGATACATTGGTTTCTGAAGAATCAACTAACTCTTATGGGAATGTTAAAATATAAATCAAGGCTTTCCATATGATATATAGCTAAGGATTTATAAACAAACACATTTTTGTTACCAAAAGAAGTTATGTGACCCAACATTCTCCAACATATCCATAATTCTGTAAAAATATAATTGGAGACAATAAAAGTGATAATGCCTCTGTTTTACATGGAGTGATTCTAAAGATCAAGGAGAAATACAAATAAAAGTTGTTACATACGTATGTGATATATGTATTGTGCATCTGTAAAGACAGGTTGGAGGATTTTGTAGGCATATGGAGGCAACTTGAGACCATCTTGCTTAGTGAAGTGAGTCAGAAGCATAGCGTGAAATATTGAATGGTTTCTCTGATACGAGAGACCCAGATCGCAATTGTCTCATGAAACTTAATGTGGAAATTAATTGAAACTGGGATGGGGGGGATTAAGGGGAGGACCAAAAGGAGAGAGGGGAAGGTCTTGTAACTTTGCCAAGGTATGTTTGTGCACAAAAGGCTCAAGATCAATGTAAGCTTTAAAATTTGCACTTATATGTATCGAGGAAGTGGAGAAATAAAGAAATAAAAATAAAAGAATGAGTCAGACTCAGAAACTTAAGTATCATATAGTTTCTCTAATAGGAGAAACCTAGCATATAAATAAATAACAGTTAAATAAGTGAGAAGTTGGGAATTAGGGAGTGAGAGAAGGGCCAGAGAGGGGAATGCAAAATTGTTGAGATAAATAGATACACAAAATTCTCAAGTTTAACATAACCATTGTGCATTGCCCATCCATACTAATAAAAAATGCGAAAATTGTGGTTTGGGTAGTTTATTTGGAATAATAGTTGTCTACAGCTTCAAAATAATATCTGGTGAAAACCAATAACATTTTTTAATACAGTTTTTGTAGCTATGCCTTTCTCCTCCTAGATGCACATAATTTCCTTTGGAATTTGCATAGAACTACATAATGTATATGGTAAATGTAACTGAGCTTTTATCCTAGAATAGTGGGACTTTGTAGGATATTTTTCATCACTAACAAAGTGTTTTAATATGTTATTTCCATAATCACCTAATTAAGAATACACTTAGATCAGCTGACATATTATTAACAGTTCTCTGCAAATTTGAAGGTCTCAGTCAGCATCCAACACTGTGCAGAACATGAAGAATAAATACAGACATACAAGTCCAGTGCATTCAGCATGCTGAGATGACAGAAAACGTATGAATTTCATTATCAGCAATAGAAAAAATAAAACTGCAGCTAAAGCTCAGATATTTTTGTTGTATTTCTATGAAGACTAAGACACAAAGTATGAAGAATTTTGAAAAGTATGAAACAAAAAAGAGGGGTCAATGTATGAATTGAAATCATACTGATAAAAGGTTATGTTTAATACGAAATAGAACAAATCTAACCCGAGGACACTGGCCGGCAGTCCCAGCAATATTAGAGGCTCAGTAGGAGGACTGTAGGTTCAAACCTGATCTGGGAAACTTAGAGACTTAACAAACCCTATGTCTAAATCAGATATAAAAAACCGGACTAGACATTTCCAGGTAAGATGGCGGCCAAGTAGCAGAAGTACTCAGTGCTTCCTCATAGAATCACATAGAAGGTTGAGATTATAGTTAAAAACTGTTTATTCAATTTAGCTAGGATAAGGAGGAGGGCTTCAGAAATTGAAAGAAGGCCATGGGAAGTTAGAAACCTCACAGATGCATCAGAAGCAAAAGAAAAGAACAGCTCAGGAAGTCGCCCCAGGCCGACTGTGAAGTGTGTGGGCTGCCAGCATCTGCAGAAGGGGGTAACATCGGAGCCCTGAGCATCAAACTGCGGTAATAGTGAATCTGGGAGAAGTGGGAATTGCCAGCAGCTGTTCTTACATCAAATTTATTCTTTATCTAAAATAGCTAGAAATGTTTATTTAAAAGATTCTCAGAATCGGATATCACAGTGTGACTAATTATCTCTAAGAAAGGACAAACTAAATGTATTCTACAATCACTAAAATGAAGAGGCCAAAGAGTTTTCAGATGGTACCACAGGCCAGAGGAAGGGAGGCCTAAGGGCTTGAGCCATGAGCCACTATTGTAGTTATAAGCTTTGTCTGAAGCTGGATTCCAGTCCTAAAGGCTCTACTTGGTCAGTTCTATCCTTAATCTCTTGAGCTCCCTTCTTCTTACAGGAGAAAATGTCCCCAAAATGCAACCACAAATATGGCTGAAAAACAAAAACAAAAACAAAATTAATATGTCAGAAGACTTGGCTGTACAAGAATTATCAACCATGGAATGTTCACTCATACACAGAAGATTTTGTATCACTGTTGTGGCAGAATGGATCTTAAAAGTTTCTTCATCCCAACAAAATCTAAGATAAAACAATTTCACCAAGAGTAAAATTCATTCCAATATAAATCATGAAAACAATGACAAGAAAATAAAAATAGTCTGCACAAAATAAAGTGAAATTCACAATATCATATTTGCAATAAAATGGCAAAGCATGAAAGAAACTAGAAGATGTAACTCATCAGTAGAAAAGTAGCTCCTGACAGAAATGGAAACAGAGATGATAATGTTAATTATTATTAGGCTACATAAAACAGCTGTCAAAAATACCGTATGAGTTAAAATATGAACAATTATTAGAGTAAAAAACACATTGCCAGTAACTCCTTTCAAGATATTCCTCCTTTTTTTCAAGCACAGATATCCCATCATTCGTTCCAATTTCTGAAGACATTCGGGAGGGCCTCTTTATTGACTGTATTTATAAAATGTCAAGAAAAATACAGTGAACGCTGCTACCAAGCGTCATCCAAGAGAAAGATGGCTGTTAAACTTGTTATGGTGTTCACACAATTTATTCACTGGATGTGACTGCTGGCCTTGTTCTAAGTCAACATGACAATGAAAGGTAACTTTTAAAAAAATATTCAGACATCGAAGTGGACACAACAGTGCAACTGAGGACAATCATGAGATAAAATTTTCTGATATTTCGCAAGGGACAAGAAAGATGAGATGCATGTTCAAGGCAGGAGAGGAACACTAGAGACTAAGGACAATGGGGCTTCTACTATAATTTTTTGTTTTGAATTTCAGCATTTGCCTTAGCTTTCCACCTTAAGTTAACCACAAAAATGTTAAGAAAAGCAAGCCAACAGCAAAAGACAAAGGTTCTTATTCTGCAGCCAAGCATGGAGATGATGTACATGTGTCATAGAATTAGCTAGCTAAGTTTCAAATGTCAGAATAGAGGATAAAAAGAACAAAACACAAAAAAATCCATAGAAAACAAATGTGAAGCTAATATTATGAACCACATTGAATTTAAATGGTCTAATAGTAAAAATCAAAATGTGGAAACAGTAGATTTAATTAAAACAAGATCTAAATATTTCATGCTTGAGAAAATTATTTTAAGATCAGGTCCCAAAGAACTTAGAAATGAAAAATTTGATGTTAACATCAATCAAAAGAATGCTAGAGTAGTTTTATTCATATCAAAGAAAAAATACCAGGAATGGAAAACATAGTCCTTCTAAACATTTCATATCATAAAATACAACTCCATTATATCCAAAGCACAAACCATGAAAGCCCAAAGAGAAATAGAGGCATGTCCGATAATGGAGGACTCAGGACACTGAATGCCATATGACTTCTCTATTGCAATGAAACCAGAATACAGGAAATTTATAAATAAAATGGGTGAGATATTGGGAGTTAGAGGGGAGAAGGGAGGGAACTGGATGGTCAAAAAGGAGGAAGAAAGGGGATTTTCATGATATATATATATATATATATATGCAAAAATTATCAAGTGTAGTGTAGCATTATATATTAACCAATAAAAATGGGGAAATAAAATTTTGCTATTTTTCTATGTTAATGAAATAAATAGGCATAAAGTGAATACATTTATAACACTTTCAAGAATGCTGTAAACTCAATGCTGTATCTAGAACATTCCACTCACTGAGAGCAGACCAGGTATTGTTTAAAAGTGAACATAGAATATTTATAGATAGCTAATATTCTGTGTTATACAACAGGTTTGACAGGGGTCATGTCACTACAATGGAATTGAAACAAACATGAAGAAAATAATATCAGGGAACTAAATAATATACTTCTAAATAACTCAAAAGTTAAAAAATTAAGATGAATGTAAAATAAAGGGTAAAATACAGGAGGAAAGTATACTTAAATGAGTATAATATTACAAATCTCAGCTTCTCCATTGTGAAAATAGGAAATGGAAAGCAAATTAATTCCAAAGGAAGAAACTGAGAAAAAAATAAAAAAGGGATAAAAGAATAATCAATGAGACAGAAAAAAATTCAACAAAGAAATTGATCAATGCCTAATTCTAGTTCTTGGACAGTATGTATCCTCACCACAAAAATAATAACAAAGAAAGGTAACGATTTTCAAATTAGTTTTAACCAGTCTATTGTCTATATATGCTTTAGAGTGTTATCCTCTGTAGAATAAATGCACATGATTGTATATGTCAATCTAAATAAATAAATAGAAAACTACACTAATGTTCTCTATATTAAATTTCAAAAAGAATTACTTTCAAAGAATGTTTTTATTTAAACCGTAAATGTGATGAGCTCTTCTAGAAATCTTTCAATAAGTTTATTATGGATTGCATAACACAGGATAAACAAAAATTACGTCATTTTTCAGTGGTTAGAGTGCTTGCCTAGTATGCACAAGGTCCTCAGTTTGATTGTCCAGCGCTATAGAAAAATTAGCTGGACATAGTGGCATACATGTGCAATCCCAGTGCTTGGAAGGCTGAGGATGGCAGCCCTGAATTTGAGGTCAGCGTGGGCTATGTAGTGAGATCAGGGCCAGCTAGGCCTACAGAACAAGACTCTGACTCAAAAATAACTAATTATTTCATGACTGTACGAACAGTAAAAACACTGAACACTTGCATGATGAAATAGATTACTGAAGAGAAATCATTGAAGATGATTTAAATACAGAGATATAGATTATTATTTGGAAAAGTCAGTATTGTTACAATATTAATTTTCTCCAAGTTTAACTATAGATTCATGTTAAGCCTGATGAAATTTATATATTTCTTCCTTTTGGTATAAATTATCAAGCCTCCTCTCACTCAGAGAAATGTAAAAGTTCTAGAATGAACAGAAAGGTTTTCACAAAGAGCCAAGGTGAACTACCTCATAGGAAATCTCATTAAAATCTGTGGTAACGCAATAGTCACGTTTTCATCACAGAATAGAAAGATAAATGAATAAGACAGTTAAGAATATGAAAATTGACCCAATTTTATGAAAATATTGACTTACAAGATCATTTTTTTCCTGGGCAAAAATCCAAAGGCAATTCAGAGGAAAAAGATTTCCACCCAGTAGTGCTGATTCAGTTATCCATAAACATCATCACTGGATAAGGTCAGGTAGTCTTCTTTCCTGGTATCATTTCATCACTTCCTACCACTTAGAGTGTCATCGGATGTTCCTCAGAATAGCTTCGATCCTCACTCATACTCTTACTTCATTTACTGCCATAGAAATAAAATCTTGCCTCTCCTTGTTAGCAAAGCTTGGAATGACTTTTGATACTGAGATAAAAACCACATATTCTTCTGTTTAGCAGTGAATAGTCATCACGCATGCAATAAATCCTAAATCAACCTCCCGCATGCTATGGCTCTTAATTGCAATTATTAAAGCTTTTCAAGTGGTTAAAAATAGATCAAGTTTCTCGTTCATTTTATGCAAGAGTTAAAAATATGAAAATTTCGTTCTCTTTTAAAATTTTTCAAGAACATGGATGAATCATACAAACTCTGGTAAGTTTCTCAATTTCTGGAGCCAACTTTTCAAAAAAACCACTCCTGTCCTAATTGAGGGAAACTTATGAATTTGATAAATTCGAAGTAGAATATCTTCTCTGTCTCACTCAAACTCTCAAAATAATTGTACTTTCCATCAAACAGATAATGCCATCAACTTCTACATGTCATTCGTCCCTGAGCTAGAAGTTATTATTATCTAAATCACCAGAGATCTCATTTCAGACTTTTTGTCTGAATAACACCTTAAGGTGATGAAGGAAAAGTGACAAAACTGAAGCTTGATATTCCAGCTGTTTCAATTGGTCTATATTTAATCAGTTTACAATGTTCTTCAAAAAAGAAGACTTCTGGTTTTGTGAAGAGTTTTTAATGCGATATTTTCACACACAAATGCCAGTCTATGATTCACTAGGGTAAATATGACTAAATCAGTAATGAATTATGTATTCTTTATAAAATGCAATTTCTAAATAGGAATTTTCTTTTCAAGAAAGTTTGATATAGTATGTATGATACCTGAGGAAAGGAGTATGAAAAATTTAAGAAAAATAATTTCTCTCATTAAGTAATTGATTTATACTCCCACTCTACACAGAAAGGTGATTGCTTCTCACAAATACCAGATGTGCCCTCATCCAAGAATTGATTGGCAACGTTGTCGTATTTCCAACATTACCCCCAGAATCTACTCCAGACTCAGGCTTATATTTGATATATACTGTTAAGACAGTTTTCTATCTTCAATAAGGATATCAATATTTCAATTGAATTTAGTTATTTGGTATCTACTTTACTTTCAGGAATTAAAGCTTTATAAAATTAGTAAATTTAGCTGCATTCAAATGCAGGCACATAATCTCAGCACTCTGGAAGGCTGAGGCAGGATGATAACATGTGGAAGTTTAGCAATGGCCACTTGGTGGCTCTTGGTGGCTCTTTATCCAACCAGACATAAAATGGGGCTGGTGATGTAGCTCATCATTTAGAGGCTGGGCTCACAATTCTGTTGAGTTATGTTGAGTCAATTTATTTTAGTAAGCTATGTTAAATTTTATTTAATCTAAATATTTTCTAATTTTTACTTTGATGCTATTTCTAATCATAGGTTATATAGAAACACATTGTATAAATTAGAAATATTTGAGGGGCTTTGGAGGAATAGCTCAGCCATTATAGTGTTTGCCTAGCAGGATTAAGACATTGAGTTTAGTTTCCTGGTACCCACATAGACCTGGATGTGGTGGCACATGCCTGTAATCTCATTACTCGGGAAACTGAGGCAGGAGAATTCCTATGAGCTAGAGGCCAGCCTAGGCTCTGCAGTGTGTTCAGAACTACCATGGACTGCAGAGTGACACCCAGTCTCGCTAAAAAGGGGAAATTTTGGTTAATTTCCTTTTTGATACATAATTTTACTACTGTCAGAGAATACCCTTGGTAATATCTCTTATTTTTGGAGATTTTGTTATGATCTAGACTAGAACATTATGTACTTTTTAATGTTCCATGAGATTTGGAGAAAATATTCAGTTGCTGTTATTGTGTACAGGTGTATGACTCACCATCTCATTAGTTCAGTGGGATTTTTCAAGTATTTCAGATTTTCAGGATTTGAAGTCAGCATTCTGACTATGGTGAGACTGCAGTAATCCCAATGACAATTTCATTTGTAAATATCTCCGTTGAGTTATGTTGAGTCTGTTTTTGCTTTACTATATTAAAGTCCTGCTTCAGTTAATTTACATTTCCAATTTTCATGTGTTTTTAGTATCTCTACTTTTTTCTGATAATTTCCTTATTTTGAAATATTTTGCCTTATTTGAATGCAGTAGTATTCTTTTTAAAAATATATGATTTGCTTGTGAACTTTATCTTTTAAGTCTATTGCATTCTTTAAAACTAAAGTAATTTCTTTCAAGAAGTAGAAGGCAAGAGTGTGTGGCTAAACCAGCTACAATCAATATGTGCAATGTGGTTGAATTACAAAATATTATTACCTACTTGTTCTTTCAGTTTTCTGTTTCCCTTTTCTCTATTTTTTCTGATTTCAACAAAAACATTTTATATTTCTATGATCATAAACTACATTATAATTTATTTTTATTTTTAATATCTTAATGATTCTAGATTTCAGCATGTTAGCCAATATTTGTTAATTATATTCTGTCTCCAAAATATTTTTTTTCTTCATACATAATGTAAAAACTGCCTCAAAGGGAAAGGTGTAATAAGAACCCTCTTCTAGAACAAGAGGTGTTCTGTCTTAGATCACCAGCACCACAAAATAAATAAAAAAGACTATATGTCAACATGTATAAAATTCTTGCTCCCTAAACTTGCTTATCTTGAAATGAATATTTCAATTTTGAATGCTATGATCCACATCACATTTCTCCTGAGTTTTCTATAAAAAGGAGATAGCTGCTTAGTTAAAACAATATATATATATATATATATATATATATATATATATATATATATATATATATATATATACATACATACATACTCACAATGTAGCCCGGGCTAGCCTTGGACTCTGCAATCCTCCTGCCTTAGGCTCCTAAATGCTGGGATTACAAGTGTGCACCACCATGTTCATGCTGAGGAATTGAACCCAGGGCCTTGAGCTTGCAACGCAAGAGTTTTAACCGCTGTACCATTCCTCCTGCTCCAACTATATGCTGTTTTCCTCCAGCTTTACAATTTCTTTCATTTTGTCAAAACCACAAACTTTTTACATCTTTTAACTATGCTTCTTCTTCTTTTTTTTCATTTTAGTGTAAAGCTGGATGAAAGCTACAAGCAGTATTTATGTTGCAGCTTGAATACTGGCTGCCTTGAAATTTCTTCTGCAAGATGAAGTAGCTCACTGCCCTTAATCTCAGTTTCAGGCAAAATCTCAGGAGGAGCTCAAGATGTGATGCTTTTTCTTCCAGAGGATAGCATGTATGTTTTCAGACTCATTTGCGAGTAGAGACCCCTCACCCATCTGACATCCCATGAGCCTGGCCTTTACAACCCACATCCCTATCAACACGCTGCCCTTCTCAGCTCTGAGGCTAATTTTAAAGGTCTGGCAAAGAAAATCTGGTCACAGCATCCTAAGAGAAAGGATCAGGTCTTGGGAGAAGCTGGGGGAAAACACATCCTTCATGTCAAAATCCTCAGTTATCCACCACAGTCTCAGTCATTAAACACACCCTCAATAACCTACCACACACTCAATGATCCACAACACTGTCCATAATTTCTCCACTAAGCAAATTTCACTGCCCGGAGCACATGAAATCCATAGAGAATCCACAACATCCAAATGCTTTTAGCTATTGGCAGACATCACAGATTCAAACCATAATGATATATTTTTCCCTTGGTACCAAATTTTATATTATCTAAATTTGATTAAATAAAACAGATATATTCTAATGCTCTAAAGCTTATCTTTAGCCCTTCCTTTCTATAATACTTTCTCATTGGAGATATTATTTTCAAGGTTCAAAAGCTGTGTCAGAGGAGGCCTATTCGAGTGACCCTCAACAAATTAGGGTAACCAAATGCTTATCTCTTCTCCTTCTATAGAAGTCAAATTAATCATTTCTCATGATGTAATTTGCCTTAATCTGATTTTTTACATGACTTGATTCACTTCCTCACAATATGGAAAAAATATGTCAATAAAAATGAGCTCAAAGACAGCATAAGCATTCATATCTTTTGAACAATGTCTGGAGGATAGAATAATGGATGGGAAAGTTATTTAAAATTCATCACCACCTTTAATTAGACTTCCTTAACCTTGCAGGCTCAACAAATGAGCCTAGCTAGATCAAGGAAGTTTTTCTTAGTGTTTTTGATCAAATAAGCTTTTGTTAGTGTTTTTAACATGATCTTAAATATTAATGGAAAGATTCTACCCAGGGTAACAATTGATGAGGCATGAGGTGTGTGTGTACTGTGGCTTCAGAGATATTATGATGCTTTGAGTGATGAAAATATGCTTAAAGATGTAGAAAACATTTTTTTCTTTAGTTTCATGGAGGAATTTATTATAGATTCACTTAGACTTTCTCTTTGGCTTAATAGTCAGCTATAGCTTTGAAAGTTAAATTATCTGACATAAGCAGAAGTTAAGTTCTCATTAGAATAAACATTCACTGAGAGCCTGTGCTGCTTTGCGTTTGATTATCATGCTATTTTCTCTGATTAAAAGTGATTCATATGTTGAAGTTGAATGCAAAGGAAATCTTTGAGCAAGGGCATAATGCTAGGCAATGTTAAAACTTCTGTTCTGTAGATAGAGATTACTCTTCCTCAGCAGCATCCAGAAACATGCTGATTTATAGGTAGTTCCGTAAAACCAGAAATGTTTAAAACATGCTAACTTAATCACATAATGTTAAATGCCTCTGCATTGATGTTTGCAAGAGTGCTCCAAAGTCACATTACAAGGAATATTAAGGCACATCCAATATTCTTCTCTGGTTGGAATTACTTTATAATGACACAGTACTCATTTCAGGCGTTTCATCAAGGATTAAAAAGTACATTACTGATGATGAAACTTTCTGTGTCCTTGCAAAATTGGAGTTTAGAGTAAAATCTCATTAATTCAGACATCACTGTTTCAGAATTTGCTGAAATTTAGACAAGCATTACAATGGTGGTTAAACTTACACTACTTATAAAGAAAGTGTTTGCTAATCTATGCACACTGTAATAGTGATTAAGCTACTTAGGGAAGTTGTTTTAAACTCTCTCAATTTGTACAGAGAATCAAATATATGTCAAAGTAATCTGTGTGTTTACAGATTATTTATGTTCACTTAAAGGCTATGCTTGGAGGCTTTAGCAGGTCATATTATTTTAATACAAATTGGAAGACAACTAGTAATGTGGTATCATCAAGTTGCATTGTTTTAGAACATACCATATTTAGTCTTCCTATAGTATAATGTTTTCTCCCAAAATTGTTACTTTCACTTATGTTATTGCTTCATATTATCTAGTTGGTGAGAATAATACCCTACCCGTGTTATAAGCCCACTGGCTAATTATGTGCAGTATCAGAATTCTCTAGTTTCTATAGTCTTTTAATTTTTGTAGAGCCTCTTACAATCGCTTTGCAATCTAATATACACTCTAATTTCTATTACCATTATCATGTTGCATTCGATGAGTGAGAAAGCAGATGTTTTGGTAGAGCACTTATTACCATGTCTCAAGTTGCTTGATTGGCATTCAGTTACATTAACGTTTCTGGCTTTAATTCTTATTTAATTATGTCATTTGTGACTATGGCAAAGATTCTCATACAACCACCTTCTTCTATTTGACAACAAAGTATAGCACTTATTCTGAGAAGCAAAATGTCTAATAAAGAGCTATCCTTGCTAGTTTCTCCATGAGGCTAGCTGTGGTCATGTAATTTTTTCACTACTGAGAACCAGAGTACTGTGGTGGTGGTTTAGGAAATCTTGTAAGTTAGGATAGGCTCTATTTTTTTTTTTTAATTTCTCTTTCCAGGTGATTGGGTGTAGATGAGAAGGGATTGCTGGAGTCACTTCAAAACACAAAGTGATATATTCTGGGTGACAGAACATGAAGTTGAACAAGGCCAAAACACAGATGGAATGCTGACCTCTGAACTCTCATAATGCAGGCTCTATCTTGTTTAGCAGGAGGTAATGTTGAACTTTTATATGGCAAGCAGCTAAGCTAACCGATACATTCTTGGCTCCTTCTCTCCTCTCCCTATTCCTGATCCTTTGATTTGTCTGCTCACAGAATGTTTGCCTGCAAGACTTGTGACTGAAGGGTAGCTTGCAGAGGTCAGCTGGTTTCGTGTCCAGAAGTAAATCTGTCTAATTATGCAAGAAAGGAACAGGAAGCTTATTTGGCTACCGATATAAAAGCAGCTTCTGCACACAAATTCATAATTAATTAAGTTCACTTCATCTCAATCTGCGCAATCTATACATTAGTGGCTTTGATGTTACTGACATAGAATTCTCTGAAAATTAGCATAAATAATTATGTAAAAATATGCATACTGGAAAGATGTTTAAAAAATGACTATAAGGAATATATAGCCTCAAATCACAGTGTTTGCTAATTTGGTGGTTGTAATGCCATTTTCTCAGAAAATATCTTGCTAGAAATGTTATATCACAAAAGAAAGTAGGTCAGAGAAGCATAGTAGTTCACCAGTTCATAGCACTTCTGACGTAATAGTGTGGTACATCAAAACAATCTTAAGAACATATTCAATTAACAATATGATAAAATAATCATAAAATGATGTATTATTAATATTAATTATCTCAATTAAATGTAATCAACTTTTTTTCAAATTTTAGTGGTAGTTTTTTTAATAAGAAAATTTAGCAATCACTAAAGGAGTATTAATTAGCTTCTCTGTGTCAGTATATATTGGCTCTTATACCTGTGTATACCACAGAACATATAAATACATACATATGTAGGAAAGGAATGGGATATATATATATATATATACATATATATATATATATATTTGAAATAGTATTCTTTATAAGAATCCTACATTTTTACTATGTTTAATGCCATGCTCACAGTAAATTATTGTACTATAGAATAATTAATATTAATATTTTGTATTCACATTTTCTAATCAAAAGATAATTAGTTAATATAATGTTTAGGGAGGTTGGATATAATTTGATTATTTTTTATGAAGGTGCAGTGGAATGATTTTCTATATTTCTTGGAATGTTATCTAATGCTCAGTGGTTACTTTTGAATCTTTCTGTGCAAGGTATGTGATATGTAAATTTTAAAAATTAAAAAAATAGAAATAACTTTCTGGATGTCTCCCATATCAGCCTCATAAATAGAGAACTTTAGATATGAGAAGGAAAAAGATAACAGGCATTGAATTGTTGTTATTAAAATGCTTATTTTATTAAGTTGTACTAACTTATATGCCAGATTTTAATGAGCAAGAACAGTTTCAATTATTTTTCTATATATAATCTTCATATTTTTTCAAAGTTCTCAGAATCTGAACACCAAGGAAGAGGAGTCTTTCCTCCTTCAGTAAAGCAATTCCTTGTGACATAATGCAATATATTATGTGAGTAGGTCATGGTTCACTTTCTATATGTGAACAGTGATCCTGTAGTTGCTGTTCTGCACACGAAAGGAACCATGTGACTATCAATGAGATGACATCTATAATCAGAATAATTATCTGTATGTGCAAAATTCTCCCTATTTGATCATTATTATTCTTGTAGAAGAAAATTACTTATTTAGAGGTTAGAGGGGGAATAGATTTTAGAAATGGTTTTGTTAAGCGTAGAACTGGTAAGTTTTATACATGTAGTGACATAAGGGAGATGTGACCCAAGAGAACCAAGTGTCAGAGCAATTGAGCTGAATGTTAGACCACAATGTGAGAGACCAAATACACAGCACTTAACAGAATCACTACTTTGAATTTTTTTTTTTTTTTGAGTTGAAGTCTGGAAATGTTTGAAAGCCTTCAGAAGCCAGTTTCCTCTGGTGCCTAAGGGTGAACAGTGGCATCGGAGTTCTGAAAATTATGGTGTTGGAACTGCCACTGCTAGTCACTAATTAAAGAGATTGGAAAAACTTCTGTCTATCAGTGCAGACTCTGACATCCAAAATTATCAGGGAACATTTTTAGGTAAATGCCATATATAGAAAGCAGAGAAAAATCTAACTTACTCTTAGTGAAGACTGTACAAAAGGGGCTAATATCAGAATTTAGAAGTTGATGCTCCAAAATGCATTCTTGAGCTCATGACCAACTACATGATTTCTAAGGTAGTATTTACAAATCTCTCATACCATACCCTTGAATTCAGTTGCTATAGATGCTCTTCCCAAAGTCTTAGCTCAAAGCATGTGAAAAATACATAAATACCGGACTTATTTTTGGTGTATATTTTAAAATGCCCAGTTACTCTTTTGGAGCCAGCTTATCATACCATGAGGGAGACGCACTTCACGTGTATTCATTTTGTTTAGATGGACTATCACTCTATAAATAATTGATTTTGCAAAATGGAAAGCATTATCGAGGGATTAAATAGAAGCTTGCGGAATGTATTCATTATCCGGGCATCTGGTCACCATTGGCATTATGTCATTCACAGCTGCCAGCCTGCTACTTACTGTGGAAGGTTCTCAGGGACTCTGAAGTCACTCATGAAGTTTAAGTCCAGTTTAAAACTCATGGAATGAGAAAAATCACTGATATTTTCAGTATACAAATTTATAAAGAAGGCTTTACTAATGAGAGAGTTTTATCTGGTATCGTTATTGGAGTTATGCTACATTTAAAAATATATCTAATAATACAAAGTTAATAATACAACACACACACACACACACACACACACACACACACACACACACACACTCACTGCACTACAACCACCACCCTTAATACCAATACCAAAATACCAACACCACCATTCCCATCACCACCAAAGCAACAATAATAACTCTAATATTTAAGGCTTAGCTGATAAATTGATTTTCCCAAAGGACTTCATTATAATCAAAAAAAGAATTTGGCTACTACTCATGGTCTTCCTATTTCCTACCTAATTATTGAAGTCAGTGGTACAGAAATAGCCATTTGAAGCTTTTTGAAGCTTAATGTTGAATTTAGATGCCAGATGTTATTTTTTTATATTTATATATCTAAGTTTAACAGCTTTGCTACAGACAGAAGTTTCATATAAAGAAGACAGAGCCAGGAAATCACTATATTAACACTATGTGTTGGTGAGAAATGTCATGTTAATGTGGCAAATTTTAGGTTTAGCTTCTCTTAACTTTAATAAGTGTCTGAAATTAAGTATAAATTTAAGTATCAACTCTCTGCACCTTGGGCCAGTTACCCATTTACCTTTTTCTGTTTCTTCTCCAGAAATCACAAAGTAAAACCGAAAACAGCACTAGGACTTCTGGATTTTTCTTTTTACAACCTTCCATCCATAAATAAAGATAAAAATCATAACATGATGATAATTATATGTAGGACAGGAATCATATAATTATTTCAAATTTAGAATGTGTCATTATGGACTTCGTCCTCTTACCTGATTGAGGTTTTGTGCACTTTCTAATCTCCCCATGTTTCCATGTCATAGACTCTGGATCTTGGCCAGCAAAATGTTCAATAATTGAATGACTTTCATAAATGTACTTTAATCACACCCTTTGTCAATGGTTCATATGTAATATTTTTATTCAGAGTTACCTGGAGAAAAATTTGTTATAGCACACTCACTAAATACTTTGTCTAACTTGTGTCTCCAAAAATATAAATTTTTGTTAAGTTCCTTTGTAATACTGCTGTTGGCAATGTAAGCCTTGAACACAGCTGGATTGCAGTGTCATTGGCACTTTGCGTATTTTATTCTATGTCATCTGCTTACTACCTTGCCTAGTATCAACTCCTGCAGATAAGTCTCCTGCCTGGGTCCTGGAAGAGTCGGCCCTATAATGAATTACAAAAGTTTAAATGTAATAGAATTTAGAAAGAATATCACTACTTGTTGCAAGATTTTATCAAAATTTAAATAAAAGCATATGCTATTAGCATTGTAACAATTCAAAATTAATTTGAAAATAGATGTGAATAATTAAACTTTAAGTATAACTTTTTGAAAATAGTTGTAATGTACATTTTCTAAGAATTTCTGATCATTTTGATTGCATCTAGAACATTATTTTACATTTGGAAGACACTTTTAGATTTTCTATTTTAATTACATATTTGAATGTGCAAATATCTGATTATTTATATTGACCTTCCTAAATATCTAACTAGAAGAAAAATTCAGTACAGCTACTCTTATGCCAGTGCTGCAGTGTCTTGAAAACTGGAGTAAATTTGAAAATTCTGAAAATTCTAACCTCAATCTTTTTCAGGATTGTTTGCCTACTAAACATTTTTACATTCTCATTTGAATCTTCGTATTAGTTTGTCAACTACTGAGAAATAAATAGTTGGGAATTTGATCATGGTTATGTTTAATTCACAGATTTGAGGAATATTGCCATCTTCTATTTAATTCAAGTATAAAAATTATATTTAAAAATTCTTAGTTTTTCATCAATCTCCTGTAGTTGTCAGAGCTCTTAATTCATTTGGATGTCACCAACAAAATACCAATAACTGTTTAAGAGAGACATTTATTTCTCAAATCTCATGACGTTCGAAGGCCCAAGAACATGGCAAAATTTTAGGGAGAGCTCACTTTTGGCCCTGAGAAAGTGCTTTGTTTGCCTTATTCTCACGTGGCAGAAAGAGAAATCCAATCATTAGTAGGCAGTCCTGAGGCATAATCATCTTCCAAAGACCCCAAGCCTTAGTATCATCACTTTGAGGATAGCTTAATATATAATTTTTGGGAGGACAAAAACAATCAGACTAAAGCACAATGTGGGGCTCTCACAGAAGAATCAATGGCCTATACGAAGAGAAAAAGAAAATAGAGCTCTTTCTCCTTCTTGTATGTCAGAACACAGAAAAAAATGTGAAAAAAAGGAAGTAATTATCTCCAAGCCAAGAAGAGAGATTGACTTGCCTGAAATTCACGTTGCCAGTTCCTCATTCTTGGACTTCTAAGCCTTCGGAGCTACTGAGCTATGAGAAACAAATATGCATAGTTTAAGATGTTCAGTTATAGTATTTTGTCATATAAATTGAAGCTATTACCACAATTACACATTTGAAAAGCTTAAGATTTTTCCATGATTGTATAGGAAAGAAGCAAGAAACCTATCGTTTTGAGTCTACCACTTTCATTTAATGAATGGTCAATTCTGCCTGCATAGCCGTTTTTAAGATATCCATACATCTTTTAATTCCTGAATGTTCAATCTAAAATCCTGTCAACAGGAAGTTCCTCTCAATATTAATTATATTCACAGAATAACATTTACTAATATCATTGACAGTTTAAGTTGCATTTAAGATCATTCTTACACACGACACATCACTGAACAAAAGAATAACAGGAAGCATTCTCTGGTCAAATGTTTTTTGAACGGTTTTAACCTATACACCAGCAATAAAGACTTAGAGCAGAGTGTAAGGAAAATTGGTTCACAATCAATCAATGCCGGTCAACAGAACAAAAGCATTAAATATTCTTTCTGTGAATAGAAAAAAAAAAAAAAACAGTGTAACCCTTATTTTACAAATTTATATCTGTATAATAGAAATATAGATATACTTTTAAAAGAAAAGACATGGAAAGATAGTGATATAATGCAAGAGAGAAATAGAGAGTAGAAAAAGTCCAAGAGGGGGAACCTACTGGGAGTTGGTAAGTCATGACACTTTACGAATGATTCAAGACATTAACTGACTCTTAAAATTTATCCATAGAGAAAAAGGGAAGATGGAGAACTATGGGGATATTGAAAGTGAATTTATCCTCATGGGGGAAGGACAGAGTTGAGGTGACAAGCGAATCAGAAGGAAACGGGACTTAAAGAAAAAGGAGGGAAAACAAGAGGTGGTCACTCTATGGTTGGCTCCGTATAGTCAGTAGCAAGGACAGTGATTTAAATGTATCAAACATGACTGACCTGGTTAGAGTACTAATTTAAGGAAGTTATACCAGTGTTAGTGTTCAGGATAGTAAATACTGAAGATCATGATATGTATTTAAGATCATAACTTAAATCAATCCTACAAGATACTAGTATAGGTATGTTAATCACCAGACACATAGCTTTACTTTATAAGAAAATTAAGCAGTGGGATACTATGCATCAATAAAGTCCAACAGCGTGGAGGCTTTTGCAGGCAAATGGAAGAAGCTTGAGAACATCATGCTTAGTGAAGTGAGTCAGAAGCAGAAGGTGAAACATGGAATGGTCTCTCTGATATGAAAGTCCCAGATCACAACTATCATGGAACTTAAAGCAAAAAACAAAATGAAATAGGGTGGCGGAGAAGGGAGAGAGGGGAAAGTGGAGGGAGGGACAGAAAGAGAGTGGGAAAGCCCTTGTGTCCTTGGCAGGATACGTATGTGCACAAAATTCCCAACTCCATTGTAAACCTTAAATTTTGCATGCATACATATCAATAAAATGGGAAAAAATAATGCAAATAAAGTAGAGGTACTTCTCTATGACTTTAAAAAAAGAAAATTAAGCAGAAAACGTTCATATTTTATATGTGACAATTTATATTATAAGGAGGAACTAATATAGTGCCTAGTTACGTAGGATTGCTTCACAGAGTTCCAAATCTCATATAATCATATTTGTATCTTTACATGCATGTATATTTAGGTATGTGGTTTGTATGTACTAGCATGCATGTTGTAGACAATAGGAACAGGATTAGAGGTTCAAAACTGTTCGAATATTTGTGATCGTTGCTTGTTAAAAAATAAATATAAATTCTGAACTGTTGAATTCTGCAAAAGACCTCAATGTTTCTAGAAAATCTTTGCTTAAGTCTTCTAACAGATGGTTGTTATAAGTCGTTATTGAGTTTTACAGAAAAACATTAGTACCATTACAGATTTTGCATACATTACCTAAAAGGTCGTATAATTTCACTGAGAAGAAATCAATTGTGGGGCTGATCTCTTTTAATTTGAGTTAGTCTTTATTGTACACGCTGTTACAGAGTGGGTTCTTGGGAAAGCCGATGACAATAATATAATTATTGTATGTCAACTGCTAGGCTATTATATATCATTTACAATCATTTTTTAATTAAAAACTCACTGAATATCCCAACATCATCTGCGTAGTGTGAGTGAACATGAGAGCTAATTGTGATAAAATACTTCAGTTGAGGCTGTAGAGAGGGCATTTGTAACTAGATCTATATCTGACTGCTTTTGAAAAGTACATACTTGAAAATTAAATTTGGCGCAACACTTTTCAAATTAACAGGAGAAAGAGGCAACTCTTTACTGCCTGCTCTTTGCCATTGTTGTAGACATGACTAAAGCCAGAGCACAGTGACAGAGCCTCGTGCTTGTGAAAATCTGTTATGTGGGGATGCTTACATTATACGTCATCGTCCTAAAGGAAAAATGCGCCTCTAATATGAAATGCGTGCAGGCCGGACCAGAGCTTCCTGACATGGTCAGACTACAAAATACAGATGATTACTTTGTGATTTCTGAGCCCTCTTGGGGGGATTTTGGAAGCTGAGAAAAGCTCTTTGGAGAAGTCCTACATCGCATAGGTTCAGTTTGAAGACTGGGCCATAAAATCGACAATTTTATATGTATTTCCAAGAAGATCCAAAGTGCAAAAATTGTCTTAGAAACTTATAACTTCTACCTTTGATGAAATGAGAAAATTACAAATTTACTGACTGGCTAAATCTGTGGCAGGGCTGCTTGTAGTTGGGGAGAGCAGTAAAGATTCCCACAATGGAGTTTTTTATTTTATTTTATTTTATTTTTGTGCGTTTTGTAAGAGGGACACCCATCTATAGCCAGTCTTTTTTGCTTGGCCCATTTCACTGAGCATTATTGACTCTAGGTGGCCCCATTTTTATTCAAATGCTTCATATCTGTCTTTTTTTATGGCTGCCTGGTATTCCAGTGTGTATAGGTAGCACATCTTGTTTAACTATTCCTGTATGAACGTGCAGGTAGATTGTTTCCAGGATTTGGCTATTATGAGTTGTACTGCTATAAACATATATCTGCATGTGTCTTTTTCGTATGTGGACTTTATTTCTTTTGAGAATATTCCCAGTAGAGCAGTAGCTGTATCAAATGGAATTTCCATTCCCAGCTTTCTAAGGACCCTCCAGACTGCTTTCTATAATGGTTGTGCACGAATATCAGAGTAGAAAGAGCGGCAATGGTCAGGTAGGAGATGAGCGAACCTGTGAAAAAGGGATGGCCATGGGCTGCCACTGATTCCCCAAAGTCTCTGGCTCTAAAGTGTTACAGAATTTGGAATTCACTTATTTACAAACAATTGTTAAATTTTATGTTATGTGAAATTTTTTACCCCCCAAAAATAAATAGAAGATTCCCACAGTGGGAACAGAGACAAGACGCTGTAGTCACCAGAGCATTTCAGAAAGGCAGGGGCATAACTGGACGTCAGAAACCTAAATCTTTTGTATTTAGAAGTAGCTACAATATATGTGGGTGTTGTTTCGAGATTTCTGTAGGCTTTATTTAACTTCAAGGAACGTAGTAGTGGATATAAAGATAGGATTCCCAAAGCCATATTTTTAAGTAGAAATTTCTACAAATGAGGCAAAAATGTTTTTCCTTGGTACAAAATTCCACATATGACTAACTTTATTATCTGAGAGCGGCAAAAACTCAGTTAATTAAAAAGAAGACACATCTTCAAAACTCTGGAACCCTGTGTTGGCCCTTTAGCTGAAAGACATCTTTCAAATAAATATCCCAATTAAAAATGTATCAAAAATATTATGTATATTTGTAAAATAAACATATATTTCAATTAGCAACTGCAAAACTATCCTACATATTTGTGTATAAATATCATATTCTTATTTTGAACCTAATGTTTTCAATTCATGTATTTATGGCTAAGTAGGACACCTTTTTGTTTCTGCTTTAGTAAATCAAATTAAATTAAATTGAAACTATTTAGAACATATTCCAGGTGACTATTTTTTCATCTATTTGAGTAATTTTTAGCTAGTAGTGTTTTTACATTAAACAATTTATTTCACTTGAAATATTTGGTTTTTATTCCTTTGCATTATTTCTTTGTTGTAAAGTATGTATCAAATTTTATTTCAGTGCATGAGAAGAATTCTGAAATCACAAGCCATGTAAATATCTCAAGTGAAAAGAAGGTGGTAAATCTTCATGAGATTAGCCATTTTTATTTTGGAAGATATTGACAGCTTTTCAAAGATTAGTGTTTAGTTAAGAATTATACAAATATGGCTTGGCTGAAAATTTTATGATATGCATTGGTTATCCTGCTCTTTTTCTCATCTCCTGATCATCACTAAAGACCTTAATGCACTCAGGGCCTATCTGGGCTACACAGTCAGCTCAGGAATGGCCTGGACTACATAGAGAGACGCTGCTTCAAAAAAAGAAATTACTACACATTTACCAAATCTTTTGTTGAAACCTTAAAAATCATCTAATTCCTCAATATTCCTAAGATTCCAATAATATTCCTACCTCTCCAATAATGTTTCATTGTGCTCTTACTTTCATGCTGAACTCTAAAATATCAATCATATATCCAACAAGTTTGGAATGACTTTATTAAAATACATAATATTTAAATAAATTAATTAAAATTTGATAAAATTTAAAATCAAAATTTGACTTCACAAATAACTTTGTATTCTCATGATTATGCTTATAATATTTTACCCTCAATAAAACCTGAATTATTTATTTGTTTCTGTGTCTAGAGCAGAGGGTTTATAAATGTGTTACTCGGATGTAACTATGTATATTTCAGATCCCTTTGAATTGTTCTATTTATTTTTATACACTGTAAAGATATATTTGGTTTCTAAGAGCAGCACCAATTATAGGTATAAAAATATAGCCTTTCTTAAGTATCATGTGACCCCGGTTATTTATTTTAGTATCTTCACTGAGAAAGATGAAAAATTGGCCCTCAAATGTGTATCTGTGTGAATGCTTTTCCTAGAATCCTAAACAAATAAATTCAGTTGTCTAATGACCATCTCCACCTAGAATGCAAAAAAGCATTCCAACCTTGACCTGCTTCAACTTATGTTCTCCCTGTTCTCTCCGTCCGGTCTCTTGTCTATGTCTATAAATTGCATCGCGCCCCTCTGAGGTTCCCACTTAGGTGGCTGTGATGTTTCTCCCCTCAGCGCCCTCTTCCTCCGGTTCTTTTCCGGTCACGTGGTCACATCACATTTTCCTCATTCTCACCACCAACACTCCCACAACCCTCTTAACCTCCGTTATATTTTAGCAGTAGGCTCTTGGCAGCTCTTGTTCTCCTCCAGGCTCTCAATGCATCCCATAAAATACAGTTGGAGGGGGGCTGGAGGAATGACCCAGCAGTTAAAGCGCTTGCCTAATAAGCTAAGAGAAGAGCTAACATACCCAAGTTCAATTCCCCAGCAACACATAAACTGGGCTTGGTGGCGAGCCTGGGCTACAGAGCGAGACCCTATCTAATAAATAGAATAAATGAAAATAAAATTGTGTGGTTGCACGGTGTGGTGTGCGCCTGAGGTATTTGCCCTATGTCCCTTTATCAGCCATTCGTCTCATGGATCGGAGAGCTCAAGTTAATTAGGCTTATTATCTCTTCTCAAATAACCACAGCCAATCACCACCAGGCCCTTGTAACTTACTCTTTTTTTGATGTTATTTCTGGTTTGAAAGGCCGTTTCCTACATTCAGAACCGCATTGCTCTGTGTTTTTGTATTTAACACTCCTTAATTTCATTCAAGTCTTTGTTCACATGCCATGTCCTCAGAAAAGACTTCTCAAACCCTTTTTTAAAAATGGTATATACATCATTCGACGACTCTGTACCTGCCTTATTTATTTTCGATGGGAATTAACAATGACAAATATGTTTTGTAAGATCAATTTTTATTTGGTAGTTTAACATCAAGGAATCTCCAAAAAGATAAAGAGCTTCATTTGATTCTTGATCTAGCCTTAGCACCTAGAAGATAGGAGACATCATAAATAAATCTGATGAAAAAATACATTAGCAGAAACATAAGTCCATTTGAGCCATATCAATTGATCACAAAGAGAGAAGAAACTGGAGTATTAGGCCCCTGCTTGCTAGCCTGGTGTTACTTCTCTGCCTCCATTATGTTATTGTTTTATTCACATAACCAGAATTACTGGAATTTCTACCTCAAGTGACTGCAACTATTGCAAAGAAAGCATTAAGATCCTTTATAAAATGATTCATAAATCAGACTTCACATTAATTTAACATTTCCCACATAGCAGAAAATTATCTCACATTTTTGCCTGTTGTTTATTTGTAATGAATTTTTAAAAAAATATTTGTGAGACAAAATACTATTTTATAAATCTTAAAAGTTTTATAATAATAAAATTTAGCTAAATACAAAATGTTGAAATTATCATAACATATATAACAGTATTTTGAGTAACTTTAGACTTATATACTGTAATAATAAAACAGTAAGGAGTTAAAATATGATTCTAAGAAAATACACTAATGTAAAAATATTAATACATCAATTAAGTTACTTCAGTGAATATAGAATGACCAAACATGATACTCTCTAAAATCAGAAATTAAGCCTGTTTACTCAGCACAGCATTCTATTATAACTTGTAAAAAACATGAGTAATTGTTTATTGAGTGGATGAATTACCAATTCCACACAAACATTTGCGTTTAATTTCTTATATAGTAATGTGACTTCAAAAAAAAAAAAAAAACAAATCTAATTGTTCTTGAATAATGTTTGTCATCGATCCAGAAGTTTACTTTACTTTTTTTGGTAGATGTTTACTGTACTGTTCTGAGCTTCAATCATATGGGTTTAAATTGAAGTTATTATCCAGAGCAATAATAAAAATCACAATGCTAAATATGTGAGCTTCTTGTCTTTCTATTATGCTTGCCAAAAGACACATTTATTTTATTAAATAGTTTTGTTGCTGTAGCCTAGGGTGTCTCATTACCATTTGTTAATAAAATTCTGTTTTCTTGTTATTTTTTTACATCTGAAATTTCATTGCACCTAAATTCTCAGCATCTACACATGTATTTACTGTTAGAATGTAGTCATGTATCTTTGAAAATATTTTCCCAGCATTTTTTATGTACTGGTTTCAAATTAGTATTTCACAAAACATATCACAGCGTTTAAAATATTGTTATAACTGTCGATACATATGTCACTTTCTTCCAAAATTTCCTATACTGCAAACAATGCTGTAATGAGCAGCATATATACGCATAATCATAAGACACACTTTTGTCATCACAGGTGTTTCCAAATGTTTGTAGTACTTACATTCCAGATTTTATTTTCTCATAAATGAATCAATATTTTGTATATCTAGTTATTAATGTTTTGTTTATAAACAGTTAATTTATGTTTTAATATAAATTAGTATTTCTCTGATTTATTATATTTTCAAGTATCTTTATATTTATCTATTTAGCAAGTAAATATATTATAATTACTATCTTCTAGGAACCCCTTTAAGCCTATAATTTATATTACCTTACTAAGCTCATATTAGAGTTTATTATAATCTACCTGTGATCTAGATCAAATTTTCTCAGCGACATGCAAGGGAAACAGAGACAAAGGGAAATTCCATTTTCTGATCTCTATTATACAGCTGATGAATGGCAGAGGTGAGATTTATATCGTCTTGTTTGTTTCTGAAATCTCCTGCAAAGATGCTGAGGAAAAAAAAAAATGCTATGGGCAAGAAATGCAAAGACATGTAGGGACTGGCATGTGTTTTGTGATATTTATTGGAAAAACAGCTTCAGATACTATGATACTGAAAGACAAACTCAGAGAAATGCAAGAATGAACCAACACAGTAAGTAGAGGAGTTTAAGTCAAAAGAAGAGGCGGAGAAGATCACAAGGCTGGAGGAGGTGTAGGTATTTCATCATGTATTTTACATATTAATTAGCTATAGTTGTTTCTCTAAGTTTCTTTTTTTGTTTTTGAAATATAGTCTTAGACATCAAGCAATGGCTATATTGTCATAATTGTACTTTGGTGATACAGATTTAAGTTCATTTAGTGTAGCAATTCATTAATTTTGTCTCTGATGTAAGTTTAGCCTAAGAAATCTAATTGATGTAATGATAACTTGAGTGTCCTTTGTACAGCAGCACAATTGACCATAGTCAGATCTTAGAAGAAGCCAATATGCCTGAATACAGATGACTGGATGATAAAAGATATGATATATATATATATATATATATATATATATATATATATATATATATATAATGAAGTATTACTCTGTTACTAGGAATGATATATATGAGTCAATTTTTTGAAAAATAAATGAACCTGGAGACCATTATGTTCAGTGAAAGGAATCAGACTCTGAAAGTTAAATATCGTAAGATTTCTCTAAACCATAAAAACTGTGAGAGACATGGAAGAAAGTAAGAAGATGGACTTGGTAGAAAAAGAGAAAGGTGGGGTGAGACGTTGGGAAGGGAAAAGGGTGATGATATGTTTAAAAAAACAAAGAACCAAATGAGGTGATATTGGGAGCTGAGGGGGATAAGGTATGGGGGGGCGCAAAAGGGGAAAAAGGGACTGGAGTTTTGACACGCTACAGATGTATACAAAATACTCAAGTTCAAGGTAAATTTTACATACTGAGGGAAAAGAATGCTAAAAATAAATAAATAAACAAAAAGTATCAAAAAGTGTAAACAGATGAAGTCTTGCTCTGTTGTCCAGGTCTGTCCAGATGTCAACTTATGTTGCCTAGGCTGGCGTCAGACTCCTGTGTCTGCCTCGCAAGTGCCGAGGTTACAGGTTTGCGCCACCATGCCCATCTTATGTGATGCGGGGAATCCTGTGCTTGCTAGGCAAGAGCTTTAACCACTGCATTAACCTCCCAGCCCTTAAATTCATTTCTAATAAAGTTGTGATGAATTCATACCTTGAAGTGGACAATTCATTCCTACGTCTTCATTTACTTTTTAAATTATCTTTATCAACAAAGTCAGCCTGCTGAAAGTCACTTAATGTATCACATAGGCATACATTTGTCTCAGTAAACCAGATTTTTGGCCACACATTTGTTTTAATACCTTTTTAATTCTTATACACATTTAGCACTTTGTATTTTTAAGAAAGTTTATTCTGTTTCTAAAAACATATGTTTGTACATTGCAACTCAAACTCCTTTCACTTTGATCTTTGTTTTTATCTTTTTTTCTTGTCCTCATGAATCTGTCAGAGGTTTGTTCAATTTATCCTGTCTTTAAAAGTACTGTCTTTTGTTTTCTTGGTATGTTTTCTTCTTTTATTATGTGCTATTTTGTATTTTATTACTCTATTCTAGCATATTTCTATTTTGGCCTTCTATAATTTTAGGTGATTCATTTGGGTGTTTAATCTTTTCTGTCTTTTTTATAAGTAGTACAAGGCAATTCCATTTCTGTATTTGTTATGAATAATGTATTCAAAGCTCTGTTCCTCCTCAAAATACTGTATTATCAAGTCATGCAAATTTTTCCAGGTGACATACATTGTTTATAAGTACTTAATATATTTTTCCAAGGTTCACATTTATGCTCCATTGTTTTGTTAATTTGTTTCGTTAATTTTCAGGCCTGTGACACTTTAAGGCTGTTTGCTGGTAATGGGTTCCTAATTATTTAATCTTATGGTTCTCTTCCTTTTCCTGCTTCTGAATCTATAATACAGAGACGGCACTCACATCTTTATATCTCATTTTATTTATACTATCTATTTTTCACATTTTATGAGTGAATTTCTTGATTTTTCTTTGCTAATTTTACTAAGGCTGTACATATTGTTATTTAATCTTTTTGCTGAATCATTTATTTCTACTGTTATTTTCTGCATATCCAGTAACTTCTCTGGATACATTTTTAAGACCAGTTACTTTTCCTTCATTCCACTTTTTTGTTACAACATTAAATTTACTTTTTTATTACTTATATTATAATTTTATCTGGTGCATCAATCCTGCTTTTTTCTATACATTGTGTCAAAGGAGAAATTATACCAGGCGATGATAAAAAGTGAAGGAAAAATTTGTTCAAGACTTTTACAGCAAGAGAAATATGCCAGAATTAGTCTCAACTGGACTATGTCGAAACACGAATGTTAATATTTAATTACTTAATTAATAAGTTAATTAATTTAGCCAAGTTTATTAAATGGTGGAATAAGAGAGAGCTCTCAAATGACTTGTGTTTGTTAGCTGTCTTTCCACAAACAGATATATACTTTCTCATATTATTATGATAAGAGGTAGTTAAAAACAGAACAAGGCACCTGCTGAAATTAGGCTCCTCCCCTCACTCAAAAATCAGTAATTGGGGCACTATTTTCCTTGTGTTTTGCACTTCAAAGAAAGAGCTTCCAGTCCAAAAATAAAGCATTCTTGGGTTATAAAACTAGTCACAGGTTTTTAAAAATTTTCCATCCTGAACGAGCCAGGAAAGGATTTAGAATATACAGTTCTCTGAGGTAATCTTAAGAAATGAGAGAAGAGACCCTGTCTCAAAGAAAAAAAAAAGTCAATTGTGTCTACAGGTCAGCCAAGGTGGAAGGAGCACCAGCGAGTCTTGGTGAGGAGTTAGTTTCCCTTTCACGGTAGTCATACTCTCCGGTGTAATGCTGCTTCTCTCTGGGAATGCACACCTGCTTGAAATGGCAGCTTCTTCGTGAGATAGTTTTAAATTTCCGAGATAGATGTAATTCCAGCATCTGGTATGGGAATATTAAACTGAGTTGGACGCCATCTAGGGGGGAAGGAAGGAAAACTTGGGTAAGGAAACAGGAGTTTTTACCTCTTGATCATGACACTGTCTGCTACTATTCACAGAAGTTGAATTTTTTTCCTAAGATCTCTTCTCCCAGTTGAAATCCTCTAATTTCCAAAAATAAAAGAATTGGATGCCGTGAGTGCCAGCATGCAACAGGGCATGTTCAGAGTTGACCCAGTCTCCTCCTCATGGTCTTCTCTCTAGTTGCCTAGCTCTAAGGCAGCCATGAGGCTACTTCACATCCATCGTTCAGAAGAGCCAAGCAGGACTATTTTTCTTCTCTACATCAAGTAGAACAGGAAGTTATCCATCTAGAGTAATATAGCTGAGCATATAATGAACATGAAGACACATGCCTCTTACTGTTATCCACTAACCTGGAAGCCATTCTCTGGTATTTTCTCTCAAAACTAATGTTTTTTTTTTTTATCCCCACATGTAGTTTCTCTAAGTTCTATGACTGAACATAGCTTTTTATGCAATCCTGTTCATCTCTAAAGATGACTTCAATTTTGTAATTTACTGGTAAGACTTCAAAAATATAGAATCCAGTGAAAGAATCAGACCTGTCTGAATATGGAGATGTAAGAAGTTACCGCAAAAAGTGAGAGGAAATGGGGAATTACTCTGATACTGCTGGTACATGATATTGAATCTATGTAGAGGCTAATGTTTATCAATATAGCTATACTAAGTGAATTCAAATAGTAACTGTTATCACTAGATTAATATTCATTTAAATTGTTACTTATAGCATATTATTGTTTGCTATAAGATTCCACATGTTGTTAGTTGGTGGAGCTTGGCTGGAAGGGAGGAACACCTGGTACTTGACCTGGAAGGGGCCGATCATTGGAGGTTGACCAGGAAATGTATTTCCTAGCCCCACCCTTGCTTGTTCACTCTACTTCCTGTGCCCCGTGAGGTGAGAAGGTTTTCTCCAGCTAGACCTCTGCCTTATGCTTCTGCCTGTGAATATAATGAGACTTTCTGAAACTGTGAGCTAAAATAAACTTTTCTTCTTTTAAAATGTGGATGCTGGATATTCTGTCCCAGCAACAAAAAACTGAGGCATGTATGGTTTATAGAAAAAGAATGAAGTGACAATTTGTGCTCGTATTTGAAAGTAAAACCATTGGTAATACATTAATTCATTTCAGCATAGGAGGGTTATTTATGGTACTATCATGTGCATAGAATTCTACCATTCTTTGAACAGATTTGTCTTTTAATTTTCCCAATATATGAGGTCTTTTTAACCTTTCTCCTAGCTCAGAGTATAAATCTATGTAAAGTGTAACACCAGAAAGGTCAATCTTTTCTGAGTAATAAACTATTCTTTACTGTTCTTAAATTATATAGTTTATTATAAAGTTCTAATTGTCCAACAGTTACAATATTTAAAGTTAAAGAAATCTTTAAGCTTATATATCTTTATAGTCTTTTTGTCATATCAAAGATGGAATGAGCGATGTCTAAAATGTGAGAGAAATGCAAGTATTTTATTTTCAGTTGAATTTTTGTATGAAAATCTAGTATTAATGTTTGAAATTTTAGTTGTTTTTTCCTATGATATGCTAAAGTAATTATTTCTGTATTTGCATAATATACAAAAACAGAAATCACTGTTAATTTTAATAGTATAGATATGGCTTGGCAATCAGTGTGATAATATTGTAAACTACGATTGTATTGAGGTTGTCAGCTTTTGAGATCACTTTCAAATTAAAGGAATAAAAAGTAATCCACTGAACATGTAATTTAAAAAATAGGTAGCTTTTTTACTTATACAAAGTTTCTTCAATAAACTGAATGCCAACTGGTTGATGGTGATATTTCGTATATAGAAATGAAAATATTTTCAGAGAAATATATTATTGTAGAAAGAGATAACAAAATGGATTTTATTAAGCAATTAGTTAGAGTATTAATATAAAGGTTCTAATATATTACCTAATTTTTTCTCTAAGGCTGTTGATTCCCAATGGAGTGAAATAATATCTTTTATCCTTTTGTAAATTTATTAATTACACATATTATGGAGAATTTGATAATCATTTCAAAATGATTAATTTATTCAATAAGAAGAAATCATTTTGCAAAAATCAATTCATCTTATAAGGATGAGTTTCGCTTAATTTGTTTATGTCATACATAAGATAATTTTCATAACATTAATTTTACAGTTATTTCATTTTAGAGCAGTTGGTGACCATTTTGCATCATTGGAAGCTTTTGTTCTTTAGAATATTAGCTTCATACTTGTGTTGGGACTCTCTCTCTCTCTCTCTCTCTCTCTCTCTATATATATATATATATATATATATATATATATACATATATTAATGTGGATGCCTATAGCTTTAGGTCAAAGCCCCAAGTGTCTGAAAGCATAATTGAATTGTTACCTTTCATGATGGCCACGTGTTGTGTAATACATGTGAAAACTAATGCTAAACTTGATTCAAAATATTCTGTGAAACGGTATGTTGTGCATTATTGCTCAATATCTACATATTTCTATTAAAACTAAATCATCACTAAGTTGCTTGTGCATGACGAAGACCACAAAACATTCACCCAGCTAACCCCTTCATTGCCTGTGTTCTATTTCCTTTTTAAGTAGCTTATATTCCTCACTTATAATAAGTGTAGTTATTTTAAAGATACTTTCAACTTGGTTGCGTTTACTTGACAAAGAACTCTGTGTGAATTAACTAGCTGTCTAGGAGCTATTTTATTTTTTTCTATAGAAAAGCAACATAATGGACAGTCAAAAAGCATGGAAACAGGTAAATCCTCTGGTGCCCCAAATCCTTCTCCTTTCTTTTGAGGCTGCACACAAACACAAAGATATGTGGATAATAACTTTTCAACTCAAAAAGTCCTTGCTGATATGCTGATATTCCATTGTTTCTCTAGAATAATTTCACTGTATCTTTCTTCTCACAAAGTTTATATGTTTATTTTGTCTACTGGGGACTGAGTTCAAGGCTTTCGTACTAACCTATATTCTAAGCCCCTTTTTGTATTTTATTTAGAGACAGGGTCTCTTTGAGTTGCTAAATTGCCAAGTTGACAAAACTGGACTTTGTGTCTCGATCCTCCTGACTCAGCTTCCTAGATTGTTGCGATTACAAATGAGCACCACTATGCCAAGTTTCACACAGGTTTTGCATACTTTGTTTCTAAATTTTTACCTCTTTCTCTATATTGACTTCAATAAATGATCTTATGTTATACTAACTTTCAAAAGAAAACAAGTTGGACAAGTACTTCAGTAACTTTCCAGGTCACTTGTGTAAATCAAACCCTACTGTGCAAATGTCATTTCATTTCTTCTTACAATAAAGAAAGTGATTGTCAATTTTTGCAGCACATCCTTCTTCATCTTCTCATAGATTAATTTGCTTTTTTAATCGCTCCAAGCTCTCCAGTCTCACCATTTTCTCGCTTCATGGGTCTTACCAGAATTTCAACAAGGGAGGTTACTATTGGACATATTTAACAGTTCTTCGCTAGATTTAAAAAGAAATACTAGAGAGAGAAAAATGCAGGGTTAAATAACTTAACTGATGAAACACTACCTTGGAAATTTGCCAATTTATAAAGTTACCATTAAAGCCAAAACCAAGAGTTAGTATTCAGATATAGTTATTTATCAATGACTATATGTTAACTAAAAATATGTTGTACATTTGAATTTATAATGGTATCAGGTGAATACCTTAAAATTGTAAAATTATATCTCAGAATAACTCTAAATGACATATAAAACAATATATCTACCTTGAAGGAGAATAACTTTAAATCATAAGATCTGTTTCAATACAAAATCATAATGACAATCTTTTGTAATCACATCAAAGAGAAAGACACAGAGAACTGTGACAAGCATATTTGATTTAAATGTGATTCTTTTGTTTTTGCAAAAGATAAAAACTCACTGCTAATTTTTATGTTTTCATTGCATATTATCTAGACACTTAAACTTCATGAAAACAGGAAAAAATCCAAAGACAACATGATACTATAAAATGATTCAGGTTGAAATTACTTATATCATTCTACTAGCATTAGATTATATCATGATGTTTTGTGAGATTTCATTTGAACGAAGAGTTTTCTCATTGATTTCTTTATCTCATACACACAGAACTAGTGCATTCATCAATTGCCTAATGTTTAATTGCAAAACATCTGTGAAGTAAGTTTCACTCTAATTCATTTCCTTTTCTTAAGGTTGATTTTTTTTTAGTAAGGAGGATGAGTTTCTAATTATGGTGATACTGCTGAGAATGACCGTCACATTGATAAAATGATGCTTGTAATTTCACACATTGCCAGTTTTAATGAGGAGGTAACAGTTTATTTTGTACTGAATGTTCCCTGTCCCTGTGCTATTTGAGGATTCACTCAGTGAGCCTTTTTCTATTCTCTGTTAAAAAAAAGAGAGATGCAAGATACCAAATCAAAACTAAGCCTATAGGTTGATGCAATATTAGCTCATCTTCTGCAGAGACATTTTAAGTCACCTTATCTTGGCTGTATATTTTTTAATTGGCAGTGTCCTTCTTGAGAGGGCACTGTGCCATATGAACAGATGGTCAGAGAAATAGATAGCTTAGAGACCATGTTTATTTGTTAGGTTTGCTTACAGAGGGCAATGCTCACATTCAAAATGCTGTGGTGGTGTTCTAGCGAAGTTTCTCTGCCTTCGGGAAGACTGTTCCTCTACCAAAAGAGAACTTAATTTGAAAACAAAAACTAATTCTAGTTCCTGGGCAGATCTCCAAAAAACCCAGGTTATGTGTACCCCTTTTTGTAGTGGAATAATTTGATGACAGTCTCCTATAGGGAGCTTCCACTGAATTATAAAAATGACCTTCATGACAGGAAGAGATATTCTCTCAATAAACAAAGATTCAAAAAGTTGAAAACACGTGTTCTTATTTCTTCTTTCCTGGGACAACAAACCATGGTTTTCTTCCCCTGGTATTTCATCAGCAATTCTTTGTATTTTTTTTTGGGGGGGGGGCGATCATTGTAAGATATGTATCATATTTTGGAAAACTCACATACAGTGATTTGCCTAAATCTTGTTTAATAATGATGGGACAATTTTTAGCAATTTTTGCCAAGATTTATATGAAATTATTACTAAAAATATCTGTTCTTCAAATTAAAACAGAAAACTTCTCTACAGTGTAAATGGAATTACCTACTAAATACTTTTCAACATATTTTGTTTCTTTGAGGTTTAAAAGAGTTTGCTTTAACATTTTCCAGGTGTTAACAATTAGTTTTATATTTTTGTTGTAAGCAATGTTGAGGAGTTTTTATGTTTATATATTGTGATGATTCACTTTGATTTTCAATTTTACCAGACTAACAGACTCTTGAGAGGTTCCTGTAATTTGAGAGCATTGTATTATTAGGAGGTGGGACTTCATTGAGGATTTTAGCAGGTCCTTACGTTTTTATTTCTTGAGGTCTCCCTCTGCTCTTGAATTTTCTTTTTTTCCTTTGAGATGATCAACATTACCCTTCCTGCCTTTTCTAAGTGTCATCCGACAAATCATAAGCTGGAAAGTCTAAAACTACATCCCCAAATTGACTTCTTTTTAAAATTTTCTATGTCTTAGTTACCTTTTCACTGCTGTAACAAAATAAGCAACATCCACAATATAAGAGAGGAATAATTTATTTAGGTCACAGTTTCAGAAGGTCTCATACAGTCTGATCATAGGGCAGCCGGCATCAGTGAGCGCACAAGGCAGAGACAGAAGGAACTGCTCACCTCATTGCAGACAGAAACCCAGTGAAGCGGGAGCAAAGCGAATTGGTGCACATAGAGCTACAGTATGGGCTTAATATTTGTTTTTATGAGTTTTAGTCTTGTTTTATTCTTCTTTAATCCTTTCTCTCTTTTGAGCTGGAATGATCATAACATGCTTCTGCATTTTGGAGCACACAGCTTGCCTTTTGACTGGAGCTAGGGTTTGAGGCATGTGATTTATGTGAGGTCTCACAGAAGATTTTGATTGTTGAAGGTTGGTGAGTGACTTAATGAACTTTGCATGGTATGTAGGACAGTCAGATGCTATTAGGCAAAATGACGACATTGTCCTTGTGTTTATTTATAAATTAGGTATAGCTTAAATAGATGAGATTAGGTGTGAGGTTGGTAAGAGATGGGCCAGTGCTGACTAATTTTTGTCAATTTGACTCTATTAAGAGGCTCCAGGAATGACAACTAGATCGTGAGGTGCTATCTTTATAAATGATTTATTTCATCAATGACTACATACTGACAGGGATATTAGTAGATGAGGCCTGATAACCGGAAGTGGGTCATAGGATATGACCTTGGCTACTAGTTCTTACCACTGGTCATTTTTTTTTCTTTCTCTGGTATATGCTTTCTGACTGACATTAAAGTGACCAGCTTTCTTCTACATTATATTTCTGCCTTGAAACCAGCTGCTCTTGTTTTCAAACCTCTACAATGCTCACCCAAAATCAACCCATCCTCTTTCAATTTGAGAGGGCTTAGTGTTTTTTTCCCAGTAATGACAGTGTTGACTAATGGACATATTTATACAGTATGTTATTTTTTGTAGAAATTTCGGATATAAGCTCTTTTATTTTTGATCATCATACCATTTTTAATTTGGAGCTATTTAAAACAAATTTAATATATTTCATTTCTTAGTTTAATTATTTATTATTAAGTCTTACTTAGAATTAATTAAGTATTCTAAATACGATACATAGTGAGTTCACGACAAGCATGAGCTGCAGAGTGAGACATGTCTCAGTAAACACACAAACAAGCAATTTAAATACATTTACTTTATGTATATTTATATGTAATATAAATGTATATCTATATTAAAGGTAGGGCTTTTATGATTTCCAGTTATCATTCTATATAAAATGAACTTATTTCATGCATCAGATAATTTTTATGAAATTCTGGTTTCCTATAAATCTTGTTCATGAGCGGTCTCTGTTCCTTTATCAGAAGTGCATACATTCTTTGTTTTTAAAATGCTAATAGACTAATGGGTAACAAAACAGTGACACTTGTGCACAATGGAGTACTGTTCTTCTATGAACATAGATAAATTTGAGGCTTTTGTTTATAAATGGATGCAAATTGAGACCATCATGCTTAGTGAAAGGACTCAAACTCCAATTGTAAGTTATCAAATGGTTTCTCTAATGAGAGAAACCCAGATTACAGGCATGTTATATAATCAAATAAGTATAATAGTGGGAGTCAGGGGGGATGAGGGAGGGATCAGAATGGTTAAAAATGGGGGGAAGGGACTGTAATGATGTCATGATACATATGTGCATAAAATTCTCAAGCTCAATGTAACCATTGTGTATATATTTATAGAGGTATACCTATATAGATATATACTGCTGAACATTGGGGAAAAGAGCAATGTACTCATGGAGAAACTAAGTATAATATTCTGAATCTTAAAAATACCATTATTCACTTTTAAAATGAAAATTTGATATTTAACTATCCGACTTTTAGATGTTTGTTCTGATGCTAAGTCTTTGTTTAATACTCAATGTGTAAGCTAGAATTTCTTGGTGTTGATTGCCTTGTGACTCACTACCTTTTCTATCCAAAACAATCTTTTGATATTCCTAGTTTTGAGTATTCATTTTGCACCTCAAAACCCTTAACTAATGTCGAGGCACCAGTGTACATTTATTTTGTTTTGAAATTTCTTTCAGAAAGTTTAACATTCCTTGATCAATAAAAAATTATTATATAATTTTGAACTTCCAACATTGTTCATTGTAAGTCTTTGTCAAGCATTTTCTTTGGATAATGTATAGTGTTTACTAGCATCATAATTGATTCTCCCTTCATGAGTCCCTGGGGTTTTAAAATAAATTATTTAAATCACAAAGGAAATGATGTTTCCCCCAGGATACACTCACTCACATGCTCTATAAAGCACTGAGTGCTCTATAAGACGTTTATTATGGAATAAAACCTATTGGAAATGATATATCATTTTAGACAATACAATTGACTGCAGTGTGGTTTTAAAATGTGATTTTGTAGCACCTGTTTCAGAAAAGCAATCTTTCACGAAAGATTATTCTATACATGCTATTTTTCTTTCTTTTCCTTCTTTTTGCATTTTCTTTCTGCTCTGTTTTAAAAGATAAATGTGCTCATAGGCACAGTGAAAAGTATTACAAAGAAGAAAGGAAAGATTCATTGTTTTGACAGAATAGTTTTCATGAAATTTAGTTGTTTATTAAATTACGATGATAACTGTATTACATTCTTTTCTAAGAAAATCGCCATTGCCCCTGTATCATATGAGACAATGGCAATTAGAACAGAAATAGTTTGTCATATGACTATATAAAGTATCAGAATGTAGTTGAAGTTATTGACTATAAATTTTAAATATTATATACACCTGTATGAATTCATTTTTTTCCAGACACATGGAAATAATGGCAATCAAATTGAACAACTAGACCCAAAAGGCTACTATTCAACTAGGGGAATGTAAATATATATATATTAAGGACAAATGGATGTCTCTAATACACTTGAGGAGGAAAGTGAGGACAGGCATTAGTAGAAATGGGGTAAAGGTAAATGTAATTGAGATTATGACTTTTTGAGTTGAAATAATAAGGTAAGCCAAAAACCTAGAAAGTTTTTCTTCTTCTTTTTTTTTTAATCTAGCAGATATGAAGTGTCTTTTAGGACTGGTACTAGGAATTCAAATTGTATCAAGGGTTCAGTTTTGCAGTATGTAGTAGTTTTATTTCTGGGGTTAGTAACTTGAAGTTGCAGGTGAATTTCCAAGTGAAAAGCTGAGAATAGTAGTGAGGCAGAAGGGAAACTTTGTGAGTCACCCATCTACAAATAGTTCTCAGTGTTTGAATGATATGGGATGAATTTAGAGAAATGACAAAACAACTTTTGCGTAGATGTGAAGTGTCCTTCTCAGTTGCTTCTCAATGAAAGTAGGATTCTATAGAGGTGAAGTTAGCAGAGACTCTAGCTACCATCTCATTCACAGTATACTCAACTAAAGAAAACATCCTTGTGCAAGATCCAGACTTTCCTGAGGATTTTTATTTTTGATGGCTAAGTGGAATATACCTGAAAGGGCCATGACTATCTGGCTTAGTGTGTAATGTCCTAAAAACAACAGTTTCTTGAAACATCCCTGCCTAGCTGGTTATGACACTGATAGCACTGAGGGTCATTCTTCTCCTTTCTTCAGTGGTTTTCCCCCACCACCCACCTGCTTTTGACAAGCAAGTAAACCTAAGAAGGACTTTGTCACTTAGTTGCTTTCTCAATGTCTTCTTTGTGAACCTCTATCTGTGATAAAAGTAGGGCAAGAATAGGCTGTGTCCACCTAAAAGAGACAAATACAGTTAAGGAAATTTTGAGGAAAAGTAGGATTATGATTTCAGGGAAGCATGGCAGAGGAAAAAATGTAAAGAACATTTTTAGTGAAGAGTTGGTGACAGAAGCCAGAATAGACTAACAGGGACTGAGTGATGCTAGAGAAGAAGCAGCAAATGATCTCAGATCATTTGAGAAGTCCAACTCTCTGGTTCAAAGCAGAAGGGAAGCACAGTCATCTAAGCCAGAGAAAGGATGGATTTTGTTACTTGATGAAAGCAGTCGAACAGAAAAAGAACAGCCTTAAAAATACCAAAGTGAAGGAATTGGGGAATTAGAGGAAAAACAAAACAAAACAAAACAAAAGACAAAACAAAACAACGAAGAATGAAGGTAAGTGGTAAAGAGAAATTCCCGAGAAGTACAGAGAAGTCATGCAATTAGTAGAGACAAAAACAAAATTTGAACTCAAGCAGTCTGAACCCCAAGTTTGTTCAAAATCACATGGCATAAAAACAAAATATCCACTCGTCAAAGCCTTCAATCACAGACAAGCTGCCTGCTTTAAAAATTTGTTGAATTGTTATAAATTGGAAGCAAATGAAAACCTTTCCAATAAACTACAAAAGAAAGGCAATTGACATTAGGGCTGTTTTATTGATTAACCAAATGTATGCTACCAGAATATTAACAGCCACTGGCATTGCTTAAGGCATAAAAATCATTATCTGCTTTCTTCAGGAGAGATAATTTGTATTTATTCCTGGAGGGAATAAAATAAATCATACGTGTTGGAGTTGCTGTCAAAATGATATAAGTATTATCCCTATTTTCCAAATCTCACACAAGCCCTTATTCGAGCGTGCACAGCTGCTAAATCATTATTCACTGCGTGAGTAATAGGTGCAGGTGTGCTTGCTGATTAATGAGGTACGGCTGCATTTACGGTGGTTTCTGTGTGGCAACTACACAATTATTGATACTGTCAGGACAAGGAAGCTGTTTAGTGATAATGAGAGACAGAGCTCCTGGACACAGTCACGCCTGCCTGTCCTCCTTCGCCTTTCCCCTGTGAAGCCCGTTAGGTCTTCCCACACTGTCTCCCCGGCCTCCCCTGTCTCTCTTCCGCCTGCAATGCACACTAAAACTTCTCAGGAAAAGTTACACTTTCCCCTTGTCTTGTAATCTTCACATAAATTTTGAATGTCAGAGATGGCAAACAAAGCCACTAGTGCTATTTATTGTTCATATATCTTCATCTCTTATTATTCTAATTTGTTGATTTTAAACACCTTTTTATGAAAACATTCTGGAAATTTGGAATGCTTCAAAAATAACTTTAGAAGAAAGATTTAGAAATAAGCAACTAGGGCCAAATTCCCGCTACACTGTACCTTATGAGGTCTTTTCGCTTTCTATAAATTTACCTTGATTTGCATTCGTCTTAACTCCTACCGGGCAATTTGAGCTGCTTGCTTAATATTTTATGTCTCTGTGTGTCTTTGTGGTGCATGCATGTGTGCATGCATGTGCATGTGTGCAGTCAGGTTTCTGACCTATGAAATGAAGGTGGGCCCATGAAGTGTACAGCACAGTACCTTGTAAACTGTAGGCATGCAATCCAGACTAGATTCATTTCAATTTGCTCATATCTTAAGACAGAACATAAGACTTGTTGTTTTTGAACTTTGCACTGTTGTATGGTCGTGTCATTGTTCAGGCTTTACTTGATTCTACATCAAGTGCTTGAAAAATGCTTTGCTGAAAGAACAAACATAAAAATGTTATTTCCATTGTTTTTAATTTTTCTGGGCCAAGGAATTAATGATTTGTTATGCTTTCTATTTAAAAGTTGGAAAACAATTTCTCTGACGGAGATTTCATTTGCCAAAGTTGTTTGAAATATATGAACTTAATTTAAATATATATAAATATTAAAGAATGAATTATCCAGTTGTATTTTAATAACAGCATTCCCAACACTTTACCGAATGTTGATCATGTGTTACATGTATGTTACTGAGGTGTCAGAGGAGATGCAGAACCCTGTGCTTATGTTCTGAAAAAGGAAACATTATGACCACAGGAAGCCATATGTCACAAGGAGAAGCAAGAGCCACCATGATCGGTGCAAACGCCAGACCCGAGATACGGCACTGCTTCTTGGTATTAACTGGGTGCCCCCAGGAAGTCTCTTAATCTTTGGTGGCTTCTTTCTTCATCTCTCCAACTTGCAGCCTGTTCAAATTTAGAAAATACTTTAAAGCAGAAACGAGACAGTGTGGGGGACAGTGTTGCAAACTGCTGGACTTTGCATATACACACCGGAAGTTGTGCAGAGTAGTAATAGAGTTTTAGTAGAGGCAAAGCAGCTGAAAATGGAACAACCTGAGCCGTGGAACTTGGAGGCACGCCGGGGGGAGAAGCAGGACTTCGTCTGTGAGGCGCCTCTTGGCTTGTCCAGAGATGCCCAGCTGGAGAGCTGGGGGCACATGAGCTGGTCACCAGTGGTCCGAAGAGGACTGGGGTCTGGAAGAGAGCTTGGGGTGCCTGCAATGCTTTGACAAGAAAGCGACAATGTGGATTCAATTCGATTCTGTTTCACAAGGGGAAGGGAAAAGTCGCTGAGAGGATCACGTTGAGAAATTCTCAAGTATGTATACGATGTCACATTAGAAAAGAAAGAAGCAATCTAATTCAAGTATGCATTGATGGAGCGTGGGGTATCAACATGAAGTGTGTCTCAGAGGGTAATTAGAAAACCTAAAGAATAGAAGTGAAGGCAGGCTGTGTGTTGCTGGCATCCAGGCTTACAGGAGAAGGGACAGCTGCTCTGGTCAGCAGGGGCCCCGCTAGGTCACTAGGATTCTATCTGACATCCCAGTGAGATCTTCCAACCCCATGGGTTAATCATTTAATTCCAGCCCAGTGCTGAGAGCTGGCTCACTGCCACTGATCAGGCATCCGTCAGCTGGCGGCCGTCGCCAGACTTGTTGCCTGTTGGGTGCCTTCCTGTGTTATTTACTTTCCATGTCGTGAACCTGGTGTGTTGGCATCCTCCATGTCCACTCAACAGAATCCCTGGACGCGATGTCCTTGCCTCAAATGAGGATTGCTGTAAATTTGGCTGACTCCACGTTCCATTTAGAGATTAAGAGTCTGGGAAAGAGGAGGAGACTTGTAATTGTCATCAGTGAGTGACAAATGATCATTTGTAGGCCAGGCGAGCAGATCCCTCTGCACCCTGGAGAGGTGCTCAGACAAGCCGGGCAGGCTCTTACCCAAGGCACTGCGCTCAAGTTAAAAACTTGGTGCCTTTTGCAACAACATTATGTTATTTAGTTCTCAAAAATACTCGTGTGTATCTGTAGTTCGTTAAACTTTACAAACCTGTTTCTTTCCTTGTTTCTTTTTAGTCTTTTTTTTTTTTTTGAATGAGCAGCCTATATTTATTGCTGGCAATAAGGACTTATTTTTATCTAAAAAAGTCCATGAAAAATTAGGAGTATGTAAAGAAGGAAATTCGTTCTCAAAAAAATTATTAGTACTTTCTGTGAGTTAATAGGACAGGCAGTAGGGCCTAGGAGTTTAACCCAGAAACTCTGAATCCAGGCCCTAAATTTTGTCTACAAGGGCACTAGCTGTTTGAACTTGTCAAGTTACACAACTTTATGAATCATCCTTTTTCACCTGTAAAGTAACCTAACCTTGAAACAATATGCTTGTGGAGAAAATTAATTATAGTATAAAAGCTTTAAAACAAGGAGATTGCCCAAATTAATAAAGAATTTATGTGTTGAGTATTAATATAATGCCTATATTTTCAGGTACATATAATATACTCTTTCTGTCCTCTTAAATATTGTGAAGAAGTGTAACTTTTAAATCTGACAATAATATTGCTCTAAAAGCACTCTTAATAATGGTACCTCAGATTTAAAACCAATTTTCTTCATTAAATAACGGTTGCCTGTTTATGTGGTAGAATACATCGACCCATCTTTGTATCTTTTTCTGGTTGTTTCTATACATTAAATGGTGAGAAACTGACGTTAATAAATAAATTATGTAAAGTTTAATTAACATTATGGAAGTGACATTCTGAAAACTTGTATCCACAGAGGCCTGGAGTTGGTCTGTCCTCCACATAACATTTTTTGTTCCCTTTCAAAAGTAAGGTCGATTAAGCTCAGAGTCCTCTGCCAATAATAATAATAACAATAATGATGATGATGATGATGATGCTACCTCAGAGATTTTGAAAAGTTAGGATGCTTTAATGCCTTTCTTTGTCTAACAGCAGAAATGCTAGTCCCTATCATTATTTTGCTAATTCTGATCTTAAGAAAGAATGAATAGTTTGATCTCATGAATAATTCCCAATAGCCTTACATTTGAGTATCTAGTTGAAAAACAGTTCATATAAAAATTTCCAGCAATTTTTATGAACTTTTGTTTTTTAGATTAGGGTTATGACTTACTAAACAAAATTGCCTGATCACTGTGTACCTCTCCAGATACCTTTGGGTTTACATATGTTAGCCACAAATTCTTTAGAAGGGTCCAAATGTAACCTCTTATCACTTTTGCTACTCCTTTATTGGACTATTTGGTTTTTTCTTAACTTGTTTTGGGTAATTCCTGAAGGAATTTTAATTTTCTGGCTATAAATTTCTGACAATATATATTTCTTCATATTTTTTATCACATTGATTATCTTAAATAATTAAATGTAGATCCAAAGAAAAAGTTTAGCCATTTAAGACTAAGATTGCATAAAAAGTTTATTTTAAACTGAAATATTGTTCATCACAAAAGGTTACTAAAAAGATACCTATATCATCTTTTAAGAAATTTTAATTTTGTCAGGGGACAGAGGACTTAAACAAATGACCTAAATTTTAGTGGATGGCTGGCTCAGAGCTTTTCTACATCAGGACTTTCAGAACATATTTTGTTTAAAGCTGTTCAAGAACTTTAAAAGTACCAATTAAAAAAATTTAAAAGTAAATTTCTAATCTAAACTGTACTTAAGCACTGAGAAAAAAAAACAAAGGAAAAAAGATGAAATTGTAGCTAATGACTAAAAGAATAAAATTATAAATCTGTAGATAACACAATATTGTGACTGTAGTTTCAGAAAACATAAAAACAATGGGTTTGTGAGAGGGCTGTGACTTTCTGCTTGGCTTACAAATGCATGAAATCTTTAATACTCAAAATTTACTTTTCAGTTTTACTTCATATTCATTACAAAGAATTCTCAAGACTACAGTAGTCCAGTCAGTCTGTTTTGTTATTTTTGATGCATAATCACTCATGTGGATATTAAGTTTGTGCTTTGTCCTTGTGAATGACATTCAAAACAAAATTTGATTTCAATTGCATGAATTTAGCTCATTAAATGTCTCCAGTTTGTAAAAATTTAGGAAAAATGTTAACTTATGAAAATACAGATGTCATTCAATGATTCAGCCTGGTCCTGAACTCACTGTGTAGCCTAGGCTGGCCTTGGCCTGCTAAGTAGCTGGCATGCCCAGCTACTTTGTGGTGCTGGGGAATCAAACCTGGGGCCTTGAGCTTCCTGGGTGTTACAGTTGGGGTCTGGAATGTTTCCCAAAGCTTGGATGTTGTAGAACTCCTACAGAATCAAGTGTTTTTAAGAAGTGGAGCCTGGTAAAGAGGGACAGAACATCGGGGCTTAACTGGGAATCTGGAAAGCTGTGTGCTACCTCCACCCAACCTTGCTCACTTGACTTTCTGTCTGCCATGAACTGAACAGCTTCCACCATCTCTGTTGCCATCACGGGCTTCTGCCATTGACAGATGTCCAGGAATGGACGGAGACCTTCTGACACTGTGAGCAAACATAAATCCTTCCGTAATTTGTGGATATTGAATATTCTGCCATAGCAACAAAAGTAACTAGACACTAGGCAAGCATTCTAATCGTTGAGCTGCTCCCACGGAATAACCTATATTTCATTAATTTATTTTATGGAAATTAATGTTTTGACTACTTTTATAATTATAATAACAAAAACTGGAATAACAAAATTTCATGTTTTTTTAAGGGCACATGATAAGTTTCAGAAATAAAGGCATCTTGATACAAAAAGAGGACCTCTTCAGGCTAACTCTGTTTTATTTTCTCACACTAGGTTTTAGAAACTAAAACAAACACATGGCTGATTTTATGTCATTCTCTTCCAGACAAGAAACAATGAGCAATTAACACTGCAAGTAGCTAAAAATTAAATTTTTAACAAGAAAAACATGTCATAAATGAAGAAACTATTTCTCATTAATTTTGTGATCTATGAAAACAATTTTTATTCAACGATCACAATAACTATGGCATTAAACCTTTTTAAAAATGATTTATTGAGTGTTGTAAATGGTATCAAGAGATTCACCTGTCCAAAGAAAGGGATGGAGGGCAGAAAAATGAAGTTTTTTTTAATAACAAACTTTCAAGATTTGTATCCATCCCTGACGGGTTGCAGGGGCATTGAAATGTGGTAGGCATAGTGTTTTATCTCTAGTTCACAGTGAAATTACAGCAAAGACAGGAGAGTGATTCAAGGTTGGGAAAATGGTGGGTATACAGCAATTTATACTCAATTTCATATGTATTTTTTTCTGGACACTTTGTCCTAAAGGTTAAGTTTTTTGAAACTATCTATTGAAAGATCTAATTTTGATTTTATTTATGAAGAGACATTCTGCAGAAAATTCCTGATATATAAATATTAGACCTTAGATTAAACACACTTATCAAAAATTTGTTAGAATTTGTTAATATATGTTGGATTGAAAAGGCAACAGTCCTCTTTTATCTACTACTGTAGATGTTGATGTGAAGAACTTATTCTATATAATTAACATTTAGAATTAGCATGCTTTCAGTAAAGCAGATTGGACTTTATAATGTTCTACCAGTTAAAAGCTTCAAGACAAAGACTCAGGTTTACAAAAATAAATAAATGAATAAACAAAAAAAAACTAAACATAAAAATCTGTCTCAGTACTGAAACATAAAAACTGAGTTTCCACACTCCTAACCTGTTCTCAGATTTGGGTTTGCAAACTGCCAGTCTATGTTGCAGATAACAGAATTAAGAGGACCCACAGGTACACAAGCCAACTCCGTGAATAATCTCTTCTTCCCTCCTTCTCTCTCTCCCTTGTTTCTCACATAAAAAAGACAGATGGCCATATATTCCTTCATGTTTTCTTTTTCCTTCTCTTTCTCTGGAAAACGCTGCCAAATGCTCATTGTAAATCAAAGTTGGGGTGTACTATCCAAAAAGTTAGATTTGGTGGTCCAGATACTATTCATTAATACCTGGGAGCGGGAACAACAGGACCAGGTAGCCAGACAGTCAGCTGATTTGTAGGGCCAGCAGACTAATAGGATGAGGCTGACGATGTTCAGGGTTCTATTTCTGCTCTCCTGAATTTTGGAGTCCTTTTTTGCACCAAGTTCTCAAAAAGGCTGAAACTGATCTAGGTCAGGATTGTCTTCAAGGTACTGTAACAAAAAATTTAAACTTATGTTTGTAATTTTTCTTGTTGGAATCTTATATAATAGAATAAAATACATGGTTTTACAGAAAAATATTCACATGGCTCTAAAAGAAACTATCATGATGTGGACCAATAAAAAGCAAAAGTTACATTGTTTGCACTCAAAACTATGTATACTGGAAAATCAAATTAAAAATTTATGAAATGTCTTTTCATAAAATGTTTAAAGAAACACAGAATTATCAAAATATAAGCACGTGTCAATGAAATGTCCAACTAAATGGTAGGGGAGAAACTGCTTCCTGGAATAAGAAATGTAAATATGCAATATATTTTTAAAATTCAGGAATTTCATCATTTGATAGATAAATTATATAGTTGACATCATTCGGAAAAGAATTATCAGACTACAAAAAGATGCATACAAAGCTCTTTGGAAGCAGTACAAAGAGACAATGGAAAATGTAAACAAAATGAATGCATGGAAGATGAATTTTGTCTGTTTCCTGCCTGCCACTTTAATGGAATATCTGAGGTTAAGTAGTTTGTGAAGACAAGAGTTTTATTTTTGCTCCTTGTGCTGGAGGTTGAGGAGGTGACCAAATCTGCTCGGTCTCTAATGAACACTTCTATGGATCCCATTCAAAGTGGAAGCAGTACAGAGAACTGGTTTATTCAGAAAAGGAGAGAGGATGAAGAGTTCTGGGTGTTTTATAACAATTCATTGCTCTGAAACCTAACCCAATGTTGTTATAGCCACGTTCATTTCTTCATGATAGAGAATTCCATAATGACACAAAATCTCTTGTAGGCCTCATCACCTCTCATCACTATTAAATTGGGGATTAAATCCAAACAAGGATTTTGGTGGGTATCAACTGTACTTTAACCATATGAAAGTATAAATTTATACTCAAGAGTTTAGGGGAAAAAGAACAAAAAGAATGAAATAAAGGTAATAAAATGATAATCCCTAATAATTTCTCAGAACAATGAAATGAATAATTCTACTTACTCATGAATGGTAGTTTGCACCCACCAAGATGAATGAAAGAAAAGCCCACAATTTTATTATGTAATATGAATAAGTTCTAAATATCTACAATATAGCTTTGTATTCAATTCTTTGTAACATAATCCAAATTTTTCTGAGAGTAGATATTGCATTAAAGGTTCTTACCACAAATAACTAGCAGTAATAATAATAATAATGAAACTAAAAATTTGATTTGAAATGATTATGGCACAGATTATGGTATTGAGTCATAGTTATACATTTATTTCCAAATTCATCCTGGCTCTCAGAACTGTGAGTCGAAATTAAACTAAAACACTGTGTTATTTTCATGGCATCGTTCTGAATTAATTATGCACAGCTTTGTTCACACATGAGAGTCCTAGGGTTTAAAAAGTTTGATTACGAAACATGAGATGAGGAAGTAACAATTAGAATGTAAGTTTCTCTATCTGAACTTGTCTCCAAAAACCAGTAAACCAATAGCCAATAAAGACATGAAGAAAGTACCTAATCTTACTAATTATTAATTTGATGCAATCAAACTACAGTGAAATACTAGATCACACCTATGATTATGGAGCGTACGAAAAAGAAAAACAAGTGCTGGTGAAGAACTTAAGCAGTGAACTTTGTGATGCGGTTGTAGAGCCAGAAATAGCATGCTGTGGAAAACAATGTCATGGTTTCCATAACATTAAAAATGGGACTCTTACATGGCTCAGAAATTCCACTCTTATGTATGTAACCAAAAGAATTGAACATAGGCATCTTGAGGGAACTTTACCGAGCATGCCCGTTGTAGCATAGGGGAAATGGTGACTTGCTTATTAACAGAAATAGGATTTTACAACATTTAATAAATTGTAGAGGTGGCTAGTAGTGATAGTTATGTAACATTCTGAATGGATTTAATGCCACAGTACTGGATGACTAAAATTATTAGAAAGACATCATGCATATTGTATATGTAGATATGTATGTATTATATAGCCCATATATATGCATATATATGTATGTATATAATAATAGGAAAATGTATGATCTAATAATCTAGCTGTTCTTAAATTATGTTTATCCATTTTTTTCTTAAAAAAAGATAGTTTATAATGCTTGTATTGGCCAAATGTCAGAAACATTTCTCAATGTTAAATGATAAGGCTTTTATTCTTTCAGTTTAATTTTTGAGTACTTTCTAAATAAAGCAGCGTTAGAGTGATGTTAGATAACAGGGTAAAGCAGTCCAATCAATGATCAGTGCCTTAGAATCAGGGGCAGGGCTATTTTTTTTTCTTTCACTCCTAACAACTGGTGGAGTCTGTGTCTCTAATTGCTACTCAGTAGCTGTATGCTTGAATATCTGTAGTATATACTGGTTTTTATTACATGTTTGTTTGTTACCTACAAAGTTAACAGCTGGCGGGAGCACTAAATTATACAAAGGTACCTTTAGATGTAGATCTATTATATAGTAAGTTTTCGTTCAATAGAACTGCTTTTAGAAGCTGTGTGCAATGTTCAATTTCTATCACAAACAGATAAATACACATCTCTAAAATGAATTTGTGTAGTCTCTTACAACCATCCAAATAATTTCGAGCAGCATTTCCCCATGTCATTTTTGTAGAAACATAGTGTTTTTAAACTGGATGCACTATTTTCCTGAGCAGAGAATCAGAAAATCAAACATCTCAACAAACAACCTTAAAACGAGAGGAGGTAGAGAGACCTAAGTAGGGCTACCTGTCGCCCTTGAATGTGGAAGCCACCTTCCTTTCTAAAATGATGAGATAACCCTTTTGGTTTATCCGTGAACTTGGTCTGCAAGGTTTCTTTTGTGTCTTTCAAACTGAATGCTTACCGATAGTTTCATTTGAAACTGTTTACAGATAGTTTTGTTTGTGGTTTTGTTCAAAACCACAGGCCTGCAGAGCAGGCAAAAAAAAAAAAAAAAAAGCCAGTCTCTATTTTAAACACACTGGTAGAAATCATTAGGGTGTCTTACACATACACACACAGGCACACACACATCCGTTTATCTCTTCTTTATGTTTGCTTCTCTGATTGCCTTTTTCTCAGATCAGCCTTCATGAGATCGGGGAACATTAATTTTATTTTTATAGACTTCAGCCTACAGACTAGCCTCCTGCTGTTTTCATACTGATTCAAAGATATAACTCAGCTCTCAGATGGAGAATGCAACCTTGTCAAGACAGGCAAGTCCACTGACTTGGTGTCTGGATGTATGGAACTCCACAAACGCTGCGTAGGTTTAAGGACAAACCTCTACACAAGAGATGATAAATATATTTTTAACCATATATTTTAACCATGTGGGGAAACTAATATTTTATCTAATATTTGCTATTTTAGGTACATTTAGTAGCATATAAGATACATCGTTGTATAAGATATGATATAACAAAGGCATTAAGTGCAGATGTGGATTTCAAAGACCTTCTGAAATGAAAAAGTAAATGAGTGCGTGTGTGTGTGTGTGTGTGTGTGTGTGTGTGTGTGTGTGTGTGAATAAATAAAACCCCAAGGTGATTTGTAACCCTTCAAGCTTTCTTTGATACTCAAACACTTGAATAGACATATCTTCAATTACTTGTCACTCTCTTGAAACATACTTCACTGAAAAGTAAATGTTTCATGTTTTACCAGGGTCAAATAAAAAAAAAGCAATTTGTTCTCTAGATTTTATCATAATGCCCTCTATTTAAAGAGACGCACAAGTTACCAATTTTTATTTAATCTTTATTATTTTTGAAATTTCTACCGACATTTTTATTTTTTGTGGGTTGTGAAGAGAACACTTTGTTGGGAAAATTGTACAAAGGGAAAGAAGAAGGCTGGAAAGAGAAAAGGGGGTAAAGCTTCCGCTAGCCGGAAGGGGGACCTAAAAATGTGGTTCGCACAAAATTTATTTTCTATATGATATATTTAGAAGCTTTTGAATGTCTCATCATTGTATTTCTGAAGTAGTGTTCATCAGATACCTTCAAATTTTCAGGATAAAACGCAGAATATACCAATCACTGGAGGTGTTTAAGAGCATTTTCTAAGAAGTTAAATTACTCTCAAAGATGATCTATTACCTAGGATTTGGATGATTTTCTTATTTTCTGGACTGCAAATTTTTAGGAATGATTTTTGTTTTATAAACATTTTAGATTAATGCCTCAAATTAATATTTCACAGGGCCAAATGCTCTGCTGATGTAAACCTTCGGTTTCCACCACAGACATCCTACATCCCTCCGCATGTCCATATCTGACAACCCAGTGAGTCCTGCGAAATATTTACTACTTGGTGATAATTATAGCTCACTTAAACTGTGCTAAGAAGTAGGCGTCCTCCTGACTGTGACCACCAGCCATTGTCCTTTTTTCCATTCCTCAAGGACCACAAAGAAATATTTAAGACTTTACATTATTTGTCTCAGTATCTTTGCGAAGACTCAGGTGGATTTAATACATAGTTACTCATTGTGTTAAATAGGGTTGTCAAGCCTTCGAGCACAGTTCATTTTTCCTAAGAACCAATTTTGTTTTGCAGTACTGAATGGATAGGTTATCCCCTCAAACAACTGCAAAAGTCCTTTGTCTTTGCCTAATTGAGAATCGGGACTTTTTTTGCTTTGTCCTTTCATCTATATACTTTTGCTCTTCTATTTATAAGTGTAGCAAATTTTAAATATGAATATAGAGGTGATTCTTGAAGAAATGTGGTTTCCATATTACATTTGAGCACAAAGAGTGTTTTGATTGCATTAATTCATGTGGAATTATTGAGCAAAATTTTTCTGCAACAAAATAAACAGGTTATTGAAAGGCAGGAACAGCTGCACATTTCAATTTTAGTATTTAACTAACAATATTTAATTAAATATTTATCTTAAATATTTAAAAATTTATCTTAAATATTTAATTTAAAGATTTATCTTCAATATTTAAGTTAAACATTTACATAAAAACTCTATAATTGTGTATGATGTTACCTTTGCATGAAATGTGAAATATTAAGACAGGCCACAAAACAATATTTTCTTATTTTTAACAGTCAACAGCCTCATATATATATATATATATATATATATATATATATATATATATATATATACATAAATACACACACACAAACACACACACACACACACACATATATATGTTAAAAAAGAGAGGGGGAGAGACAGAGAATTCATTGGAGACAGATAAAAATCAATTATCTCCAAGTCATTACCAAACATAAATTAGCTTATAGTGTCAAATTTCTTAGAACAGAAGAAAAAATTTTTCATACACATTTTCATCTAAATTAGTGGACAATGAAATGCATTAAATTTGGGGTTGTACATAAAATAGCAATAAAAAGTTGAGCATATACTTAGAGCAATATGAGCCTTTTTTGGTACGGGAATATCATTCTTATTAAAGTCACCCTTTTAGACATGGACAGATAGAAAACTATCTCAGTAAAATTGTATATATTGAATATTTCTGAAATCTGAGAAGTGATGAATAAAAATAAAATGAAACTTTAGGCCAAATTTCAATTACCATGTCATGTAATTGTTCAATAAATATGAGAAAGTTTCCTACATTACCTAACAACTAAAAATAGTTATTATTTTACATATATCCCAGTGTGTTAATAGTAATGTATTCAACTGGGCCTAGAGTTTCAGAACTGTAATCCCAGGCCTTTGCAAAATTGATGCAGAAGAATCGCAAGTCCAAGGTGAGGTGCAGCAGTTTACAAACTTTACCGTGTCTCAAATAAACAATAAATAAAGGGCAAAAAGGCTAGGCATGTAGTTCAGAGCAAAGGCCCTGTGTTCATGGCCGAATACCACAAAAAGTTATATATATAATATGTTCACAGCCGTGCTTTTGATACAGATCTTCTGTCTGCCTTTGAAACCATTTTTTAAATGAAAACATATGGTGTTCATTTACTTTAACAAAATAAATATATTTTAAGGCAGTTTGGGTTTAAATAAAAATTAGAAGATGCAGACTCTATTGTTGGGGTGGTAAACTTTGACATGAAAGATCCCATACTTTTACAGTCAGGACCTTGTCTTTTATTAAAGCCCTGGCTGGTCCTGAACTCACTATGGAGCCCACATTGGCCTTGGACTCAAAGCAATCTTCCTGCCTCAGCCTCCCAAGTGCTGGGATTACAGGTATGTGCCACCACACGAGGCTTATTTGGTGCTGGAGAATCAATTTCAGATACTTAGTGCTTGAATTAGAGCTTGCTAGAGAAGCACTTTAATCACTGAGCCATTTTTCCAGCCCCTAAACCCATGTCTTAAACCAGAGAAAGTTTAGCATTATCCATTACTAAAATATCTGGGTCTCCCAAAATCTAGTGATATATAATATAAAAGTTTTTCTTTTCTGTTTCTTTTTCTTTTTTCTTTTTCTTCACCTTGGAAGGAATTTGGGGAGTTTTAAGATTACATTGAATTTTAAATTATTTAATGGTAGTTTGAATATATTTCTGATGTCACCTCTGAGTGTGTCATGGATTTAGTAGATATATTTAGACTGTGATGAATTGCCTCACTATGAAAACACTTTAATTTTGTTTTTTCTAGATTATTAATGATTTATTCATATTCCACACTTGTTCTTAAGATCTCCAGGTGATTTTGGTATAATCTCCTTCAAAAACTTTTGAAGTACTAAGTACTTTAATATCTTCTTTATCCAAATGTTTTCTAAACTTCTCATTACAAAAAAGGAAAACTATAGAAACAAGTGGAGATACTTTGAGTAGCCTTTTAAAAGTGAGATTTATAGATGCATAGTATTCCATTGTGTATAAATTCCAGAGTTTGTGTATCCTTTGGTCTGTTGATGAGTATTTCGGTGACTTCCATATTTTAGCTATTGTTAATTGGGCTGCTATGAACATGGGTATACAAGTACCTTTGTTATGTGTTGTTTTGGCCTCTTCATCTATAAAGTCCAACAGCATGGAGACTTTTACAGGCAAATGGAAGTAACTTGAGAACATCATGCTTGGTAAAGTGAGTCAGAAGCAGAAGGTGAAACATCGAATGGTCTCTCTGATATGAGAGACCCAGATCACAACTCTTATGGAACTTAAAACGAAAAACAAAGTGAACCAGGGGGGTAGGGAGGGAGAAATCAGTGGGTAGGAGGAGGGACAAAAGGAAAGTGGGAAAGTCCTTGTCACCTTGACAAGATACGCAGGTGCACTAAATGCTCAACTTCATTGTAAACCCTAAATTTTGCGCTTACACATATCAATAAAATGGGGAAAAGTGAAATTTAAAATTTCAAAGTTTACATACTTTATAAATATTAATGTTCAGCATACACAGTCTGTGTAGAAGTTTCTTTGTTTCCAAATTAACTCACAATTTACATCTAAAACATCCCACAAAAGACTCAAAGGTACAGGTTGAGTTTTTAGGAAAGTGATTGGATCATTGAAGATCTGACCTCATCAGTTGGTCAATACACTGATGAATTTTGAGGTAAATGCACTATTAGGAGATTGGACCTGATCATAAGAGGTTGGCCACGGGAAATACCATGTGAAAGACTTTATTCTTTTTCTCCCTGCTCCATTCTGTCTATTTTATTGAATTTTGGCTGCCACTTGGCGAGCAATATTTTTAACGTTATCCTTCCACCATGCCAGTTCTGCCTCGGAAGCAACCAGCCACATAATGTGCCCTCCAAAACCATGAGCCTTAATAAACATCTCCTTTAACTTATGAGTTTCCTCTGGCTTGTCTCAGTGACAGAAAATAGACCAACACAACCTGAAATCTTATAATTAAAATACGTATTTTGTAGATGCCGATGATGTTATTTATCTAATATTCTCATGACTTATAGTAATGAATCAGAAGGGAGAAAGTAAGTAAGATCTAAAACTCAGAGAGCATTGTGGCTTAGGTAAGCACACTGGCACGCACTTTATTAACCAAAATTGCTTCTGAAGGCGTTATCATATTACATAAAGGAAAAATAATATTGAAAGTTTATTTAAATTTTAAGGAAATTTATGTTATGTAAACAAAATGTTTTAGAAATATTTCATTAGGTGATATCTAAACTGTTAGAACCCTGGAAAGTTTAGTTTCTAATTTCATTTTCTAGATAATACTGGACAAATGATGAGTTTTATACAACAGATACTGTGGCTGGCAGGATTTGGACTTGCAGAACAGTCAGGAATTTATAGAGTTTGTTTTAGGCCAAAAAAAAAAAAAAAACCAGAAACTTCTTAAAATAGCAGTAACATTTTGTTTTCCCCAAAATGCTATACATGAATAGTTTTTTTTTTTTTTTTTTTCATTTTGGTTTGGTTCAATTTTGACTTTCAAATCCTAGAGAAATGCATTTTTCAGTTGTGGTCTTGCCTTCCTACTGTGAACTGCAATCCCATCATTTGAGAACTTTTACTCCCTGGTGGGCTAAAAGGATTATGTGCTTCTTTTTTCCCGACAAATTTTGGTAAATCTCTTTGCTATGAATTTTCAAAATCCTTTTGGATAGAAACCTTGCTTTTCTCTAAGTTTTTAGCAAGTGTGGACATTCTATAATACAATTTATATGTCCAATATTTATCTGAAATTGGATGTTACATTTGTTATCAAAATACAATTTCATTATGAATTTAAATATACATCTTTCTTTTTAAAAATTAAAGTTTAAAATTGTAAAGAATCTAATGGACTGAGAATAACAAATCTTTTAACAGTTTAAAACTGAAAATATTTTGTATAGCCTCATTATTGACCTCTTGCAATGATAGTTATTGAGGAAAACTCTGCCCTATTGCACAAGATCTGTAATATAAAATACCAATAAACATTTTCTTTGAAGATATTTAAAGAATATTTGAATAAAAGGTATAAGCTTATATATATAACATAATAGAGATGTGTACTGAATCAATACAATATTAGTAGAAATCAATCTGATCGTGAATTTCTTACAATAATTACTATGTAAAATATTACACAGGCTCTATTAGTTTGGGTTCTTTCAAAGACAGAATTTAGAGATTTTTCACAAAAGGATCGAATAGGAAGGCTTACAAATCCAAGTATAGAGATAGTCCAAGATGGCTGCTCAGTCGTGAACTGGATCTCCTGCCCAGGACTGCAGGACAGCTGGTGAGGTGAGAGTCAGCTGCAGATCTTGGGTGACGCCTAAAGACCGGCGACTTAAGAGCAGTGACGGGGAGACCAGTACAAGTCAAAACTGGAGCAAATCTGTGAGGAAGATCTGCGGCATGTAGCAAGTCAGTGTCTGCAGACAGTTGCGAAGGTGAGAGCTTTCCCAGAGGAAGAAGCTGTAACAACAACCTGTTTCTCATATGGTGCACTTTGAGAGGAGAGGATGGAGAGGTACCTTGCTCAACTCAGGATCAAAGGGAGATGAAATAGCAGTATCGTGTGGTTTTTGTGAATGTCACCATGCTTCCACCCTGACTGACAGTCTTGCCAACTTTGGGGAATCACCTTAAAAGATTCTGGCTCAATAGTTCTAGCACAGGACCACAAAGTTGTGTTTTGTTGGGGCTACTGGTCCTGAGACCACACTTTGCTACAACAAGGAAGACCATAGCTCTCTAGCACAACTTCCTTTTGATGCTTCCTAGGTAAATACTAAAATCTAGCTTTTGCAGGACTGCATGTATTAAGTGAATACAACGTATTCTCTTCTCGATAAATTGGAGCCCACACTCTCACCCGGTAGCAGTCAGCTTCCTCAAAACATGAAGTTAGAAGAATTCATTCAGAATTGCAATAGTGTTAATCATGTAATAAGAAACCATGGTTAAATTGGAGACAAGCAGACATTATGCTTGGAACTTCTTCAGCAACTCTAAGGATAAAAGCTTGACTCAAGGTCTCTCAGGTCCCAGGATTTCAGTAGAATGGAATAGATATCGATATCCCTGAGGTCCCAGGTTTTCCCAACAAATTAAAGAATCAGAAATGTTGACCCAGGCTTCTTTTTCTCAGAATCTAGCTTCTTTCCTTCCCAATTAAAATGTTCTAATTTCTTATAAAGCCCTATTCCCCTAGTACAATATTTCATAAAACATTACATGAACTATCATATGTTTATTAATTTGATTGCTGTCTTTTTATGATATGATAAATGTTGGTACAGTAAATTAAATGATAAACACATGCAGGTTTAGTAGAATTTAATGGAGCCCTGAATAAGAATATTCTAGTCCACAAACCCTTCTTGAAAGCTCCAACGTCTAAAAGTCTTTGTAAAGGAAGGAAATGACGTAACTATCACTCATTTTGGCAATAAGTCTAACCTCACCTGACATGATATTATGCATAGCAAATTTTTCTCATTGGTTTTAATAGCTTCAGCTTTCCTTGCCATATTATTAGTGTCTGTAATTATAGGATAATGTTCTAGATTTGTTGAAAGGATTCTGTTGTGTAAAACATATGACATGATCTAATTTCCAAATTGTTGTTTTGAATACACTTGATGCTAAAGGCTTTGTATAAAGGATAGTAGGTCTAAAAAATTATCCACGTTCTAAAATGTAATTTACCTACTCTGTGAGATTGAACTCAACTCTGATTCCACATTACCTTTTCAGGTGTATATATGTATTAAGTGTGATATTAGAAAAGCCAATTACTTTAGTTATTTTAATCAATCATGAAAAGAAAAGAAGATTACAAAATCAGATTAAAAAGGTCCAAATCCATCATGCTCCTTCCTAAAAATGTGACAAAAATTATAAAATAGGAAGGTTGAAAAAAATGTGACATACTAATGCTCATCAAAACCAGAGTGGCTATATTAATACCAAAGTGTATTTCTGAACAAAGATACTTTTAAAAACAGATACAGAAACTTATCAATGATATTGTGATTAATATATTCAAAATGAATAAGGACCCTGATAATTAAGCACATAACAGATTGTAAATGCAAAGAAAAACTCTTTCAACTTCAGAAATCTAAATAAACCCACAAGTATTTTTCTAAATTTCAATTCTCCTTTCAATATTTGATGTCACTAATAATTAAAATGAAATATTAGTACTACATATCAGCAAGCAGGAGCTTTATCTCTTCTCTCCTCTGTTTCTAATAAAGACCTATGCTACCTACTCAAACAAATGTAAAAATGGAAAAAATTGAATTAATTATCCATTACTTGACATAATTGACGGTCAGAGACTAAGAAGCCCAATAAAAGCATATATTTAATGTTTGCCAATGAATTCAGATAGGTTTTCCACAATTCTCCATAAAGATAACATATTTTAAGCTATACCAAGTCCTTACACCGACAAAATGAAATACAAATAAAAATCAGTAAAATGAGAAAATGTCTCTGAAAAAATTTCCTAGCGTTAGAAACTAAATAACACAGCTTTGTAATAACCCCTCTATCAAAATAGGGAAAATAGAAATTAAACAAATTATTCTAAACTGTACTAAATGACATTAACATGTCAACTTTTTGAGATACTTATTTGTGTAAATTTAGGCAGAAATGTCTTTTTTGAAATGGAAAAATCTGAAAATAAGGAAGGTCTGAAATCAATGACCTCAGTTTATATCATAAGAAATTAGGAAAAGAAGAGATGTCTACTTAAAATTTTTAAATAATGACAATGATGATATAAGCCAGAAGAAAAAAAACGAAAGCAACAAAGAAATAAAAATGAAAATATGAGTAGGCAAAACTCATCAATGAAAGAGCAAGATAATTTGTAGAAAAAGTCACTGTGATTTATAAATTTTAAGATACATTAACCCTGAAAAAGAATGAAAACACAATACCAATGTTATATTTAATATAGATAAAACCTCATTACAAATTCTGTGATTTTTTTTTTTTTGAGGCAATGTCTAGCTCTGTAGCCCAGGCTGGCGCTGGACTCAGGACAATCTGCTTGCCTCAGCCTCTGAGTGCAGGGATTGCATGCATGCACCACCACACCCAGCTTTACTTGGTACTGGGGAATCAAATTCAGGGCCTTGTGCTTGCAAGGTAAGCACTTTAATCGCTGTGCCATTCCTCTATCTCTTTGTAATCATTTAAATGATAATATGGAGTGTTATAGCTGTACATATTGATAAATATAATAACTTTTGTGAAATAGCCAAATTCTTTGAAGAAAACAAATGATCAATGCTACATCCAGAAGAAATAACACAGTAAAATAGTCCTTTATTTGTCAATGATAGTAAAGTAGATAACAGTCTGTTATGTTTGGATCTGGAACATCTCCAAAACCCCTCATGTATTTGGATGTTGTGGAATGCCTACAGAGCCCTAGAAAAAGGTCAGGCTGGCTCAAGTGGGTGGATTCTGGGCGTGTGGTGGATTAGAGGCATGTGGTAGTTTACGGGAATGTAGCATATTATTGTGTGTGTGACACTGAAGAGGCAGATTTCTGGGGCTTAGCCTGGAAGAGTCATATCACTGGAGCTGGCCGTGGAAGGAGCAGATTTCTGGGACAGGACCTGGCATGTTATATGTTAGTTCTTCTCTTCTTACCCCGTTTTTCTTCCTATCGGCAGTGCCAGAAAGAGCTTCTTTCCTGCTGTTTCCTGCACCTTCTCCGTCGCCAGCCACCTACGAATGGACTTAGTCCCTCAAACTGTAAGCTAAAATAAATCTTTCTTAAGTTTGCCGATGTCCAGTGTTCTGTCCCAACAACACCAAATAAGATCCTTTCCTACAAAGAAAAGTCCCTGAAAAATGGGTATTGGGAGATGCTGTCAAAGTTTTTAAGAAAAAAATGGTTTTATAACCATATAAAAATTTTAAACAAATTGAGGACTTTCTCCAACTACATTTGTCATCTCGTATCAGTCTGATCTTGTAATAAGTCAATGGTATTTGCAATAATTAAAGGCTATAGACAGCTTCTGTCATGCATATTACTATGAGTATTCTAAATAACATTTCAATAAAATCATGCACACAAAGTCCAATAATTCAAGACCATTTGAGATTTGTGCCATTAAAGGAAGGTTGTTGCAACATTTGGAAATCAAATAATATAATTTATTATATTAGCAAATAATGGATGCAAGTAATTGGTGTGCTAGGCATTTTTCTATTTCTTCATTTTTGAATGTGGTTACAAAACTCTATAACTTGGCAAAATTAATAAAATGATATCCTTAGTGGTGACTTTAGCATTAAGCAAATTATAATTCAATAAATCTGACTAAAATGAGCATACTTTTATTAAAGTGAAATTCATTTGTTGATAATGGCCTTACTATTGGCGCCTGAGACAGGAAGCTACTGGGAGTTGGAGACCAGCCTGGGCAACATAGTGAGTACAGGATGAACCTGGGCTATAGAGCAAGACTCTTTCAATAAAAAAAAGGGAATGGTCGAGGTGGGGGTGGGAGGAAGGATTGACGCTAAATAAAAATGGCCAGTCATCTGACAATAGTGACTCTAATGCTCACAGATTCTCTGACCACAAAAATTAATGATGAATAACAACTAGTCATGCTGTCTTTGTTGAAGTACAAAATTGAACACAGTGTCTCCTGCCATACATCCTGTCATCCATATGGTGGAGGTACAATATTGGCACTGATGCCCGATGTCCATCTGGACAGTGGTACATTTACTGCATGAGACAAAACTTTCAAAATCAACCATCTGTTTTTATGTCATTTTTCCAAATACTGAAAACCTGTAACTAAAATCAAATAACATGTTTTCTGCTCCTGTTTTCCAAGAAAAAAAATTCACTTTTGACCTACTAGTGGCTTCTTTTTAAAATCCTAAATATAGAGGAAATCACAAAATATTGTACAGTGCAAACTTTCTGTGTAGATATGCAATGAAATCTTGTAATGGGTAGCATGGAATTCAGGAGCAATGGAAAATCAGGGAGATAGGCCTAGAAGTTTTCATAAACAGTCTTGTTTTTGCTACCCACTGTTTTGATATCATAGGAAGTCTAACAGCACGCATCTGAACTTGCTACAGTGCAATGATTCTCTTCCATAGCTTGCTGGCCTGGAGAGCTTGGTTGAACTTAAAGTAGACAAGGCAGTCACTGGTAAGAATGCTTAGAAGATTAACAAAAAGATCAAATGGTTCATACTTAGAGTAGTTTAATATTCAAACTACCTCAAAGCTTTTTCAGCTATATTCTTTCTATCAGTCCCGATTATTATTATTATTATTATTTGATACAGGGTCTCTCTCTGCAGGCTGGTCCTGAACTCTCTATGGAGCCCAGGCTCATAGCTCATGACAAGCCTCCTGCCTCAGCCCCTTGAATGCTGGGATTCCAGGTGTGCACTGCCATACCCAGAATCAGTCCTACCTTTGTGCTTTAAATGTTTGAGTTTTGCAGGACAAGAATTGTTGGCCTCCTTAGAGAAAATGAAACTCACAAATGTGTTTTGCAAAATATTCCTGGAATACCAATGAATGCTTAGCACCAAAGACTCAGTGTTTTAGAATTTTGCAACAATGAAAATTAGAAAGTTGATTATTTGAGGCAATTCATTATGGTGTGACTTATTAGAGTAGGAGATTTCAAATATCTGCAGGATGAGGGCCTCAGAAAATGATAAACAAATTGTTCAGGAGAACTAGTAAGTATAATTTATCACAAAACACTGAGTGATTTGGAAAGCAACTGAGAATCCTAAATTAGTAGCAAACACAAATATGTTTTCTGCCTGTCACTCAGCAAAGTTAAAGGTAATAGTTTATGTGGTGAAAGCAACAGCAGTCTGAACATTTTCTGAGAAGATTAGATGTTGAATTTCATTAGATATGTTTATAAAAATATTACTGCCATTTCTTTAATTTTTACTGATTGACACATTTAAAAAATATATTTGTATAATTACTGGATATGTTGAATTTCATTCTTCTTCAGTCTCAATAGCATGTTTTGCTGTTATTTTTTTCTTAATGCCTATTCCTGAACAAAACCCTAGAAATGCTGAACGTTTAAAATCAAGCACACCTTACTTTTTTTCTCATCATATCAGAGAAAATGAGAAAAACAAAATGTGCATCTTATGAATTGCGGATTAGTAGTAGAAATGGGACTCATATTGCCAAAGTCTTAAAATTTAGGCAACCACTTAATAAGAGAATAATTTCCTGGCATGCTGCGTTCTTCAACTGAAGGGGTTTTATCTTGGATGAGTGCATACTTCTCGTATGGCAAATGAGCATTAAGAGAAGCATTTTTGGGAAAATGAAGTGTTAATGGAACAAAAATTACTTCTTTGAGCCAGATTTTTAGGCAAAATTGGAATGTATCAATGAAGCAGTTGATCAGCATAGAATTCTGGATTCTGTTTTCTTTTGAAAATTTCACAATTTTGATTAAGCTCAGAGAGGGCCTGAATGTATCCCTCCTTCAGATCTCACAGGTCACATCTGTGGGCCAGGAGTTGTCATTTTCTTCAGGTAGCACCGCTTGCCCTTGGACAGCTCCTCACATGATGTCTTTACATATGCAAGAACAAGGTAAGTCATATTCAGATTAGCCACTGTACTCATCAGGAGTCATTTAGAAAGCCTGGGGCTGTGCCTAATAGTGGGTGCGATTTTAGCAGGACGTTGTGCCAGGGCCTTGTTGCTGTCCTCAATTCTCTGTTCTCCTGAATTCCTCCTGGCTGCAGTCTCCTGCCTTGTTTTTCAGGATCACCATTTTGTGCTCTTTGGAACATGCTTTCTTGGTCCTCCTGATGCTGGCCTTTCTTGGATTGATGTCCCTCTGCATAAACAGTTTCTTTTTCCAAAGGAAGCTTTTAAATCAATAATTAATCTGCAATATTGCTATAATATGTTCTAATTATACTATCATTACTCATGAGGGATTCAGTTGGTTTCTGAGTCGAGCAGAAATATTATCTATCCAAAGGATTGTCTGGAAATTAGGAGGGTGAAGTGTTCGGTCTGTCCCACTGATCACGATCCCTTCCCTGTGGAACGGGTTTGAGCAGGTTGGTGGATGGCAAATGACAGGGTATTCAGGTTAAACTTCCTGTTAACATGGACTCTATGTAAACAGACTGGTGGCATCTTCCCAGGATGTAGAATATTTATTAATATTATGCTCTTAACTAGATGTCCTTGGCTAAGGCTCACTCAGCATTGCCAGCACGGTTCCCTGGAAAATACAAGTTGGCTACATAACTCTTAGGAACATAAAGTGAACAGGTTTCATATTTGAAAAGCCAAGTTTGTGTGAGGTGATCTTGTCACTCTTTCCTCACATACTTTAGGTCAGAAGGACTTACTTAACATGAGAGAAACCCTTGAAATACTCATGTCTGCTTGTGTGTACTTTGGTTTCCCACATGCTTAGAATTATTTAGTAAAGTTTGATGCCCATCAAGGTCTGCGTTGACAATTAGACCTAGTTAGTCAGCTCAAAAACTCTTGACTTTTGCATGACAACCTGAATTTAAATGCTTGTGTCTGTGCAATATTTGTGGAGTTTGGGGAATTTACTTAATCTTTTAATAATTTACTATTCATAAGGTGGAGGATAGGGGTAACTTTTCTTTTGAACAATGAATATAAACAGTGAAACAATGTCTAACTCAAAACTTGAACTTAGTGTTAGAAATTATTTTCTGAAATCAGTTCGGGCTATGGGCCACAGTGCACAGCCAGCAGTCATTATGTATTTAGTGTGGATCAGTCCAGTCACCTAGTCAAACATTTCATTAACTCTGGTTCAGTGGTTACATGCTTGTTTGGTTAGTGTGCACGTATCCCCGGTGAGGCAGGGGAGAACACCTGCAACCAAAAAATAAATAAATAAACAAATAAATAAATAAAGTATGTAACAACAAATGCATATTGTTCTCCTACATTTTTTGCAATAATCTTCATGAATCTCCCCGGATGAGTGAGTAGGTGATCAAGGTAGTTGTTTTCATTATGTCTTTCTAAAGCATATATTTGATCTGTGTAAGACGTAACGCATGCTAGCTTCTTCTCCCAAATTGAACATCTCTAGGCCTTTGAAATTCAAAGTGCCACCATAGCTTTGACATCTAGAATCTTGTTAGAAATGCAGACTTTAACTATACCAAGGAAATGCTCATTAAATAAATGCTCTTTAATGAATCGCCTTCTTTCTGGTGATAGGTGTATCTGTTAAAAAGTGAGAACTTCGTTCTTGCTACTTTTAGTTATTTCTTTTTCTTGTCACTTTATCAAACACACCTGTCTTGATTTCTAACTAAATGTTCCTTTAATTGCAACAGATTGTCCTTGAGCTTTGCGGTTTAATCTTTGGCTACAGCCTGAGGGCCATTTCACTAACGCTCAATGCCAGGAAAAAGAAAGGAGAAATTCAAGGTGAAAAATCAAAGCAAAGTTTTAAACAGAAGGAAAAGTTTCCTAACTGACAAGTATATAAACTAACCTGATTTTTTTTTTTAAAAAGCAAATACACAATCAGATGGAAGTTAGGTAGATGAATAATTTTCGGCAGAAATAGATTTTCATGTCCTCTGTTTTCCTATACTTGAGAAGAGATCAGACATGCAGAAGTCATATCTGCTTATTATTCAAGAAATGAACATTTAAATCATTTTTTTTTCAACTTGAATAGATTTGTGCAGGCCCAGATAGTCTGTAGAATAGGATTTTGGATGTGAATGACTGGATTGTGGGTCATCAATGGAAGGAAGAAAATCCACCCGGGGGATGGATGTGGGTCTGGAACTAAATGAAAAGAAATAAGGAGAATTGTTGCAGCATCTTCTCTAGACATTGACTGGCTCCTTCCCTTCCCTCACCAAACCTCGTCATGATTTGTTTGAATCATTATGTCTTTGCCATTTTACAATTTGATGTTTATCCACGTCACTGACTCACACCAACTGTGCTACCATCTCAGACCAGGGTTCTTCTATCTCATGATTGAGCTGGGCTCTCCAGCTCCTCCATGTGCAGGTGGCCATTAATGAGTGCAATGCAAGGAACCATTAGAACAATAAATGGAGGAGAAAAAAAAAGAAGAAAAAGAGTAGTTCTTAACTTGTAAAAGTAATAGCCAGTAGCCAGATGCTGATTTTAATTCTCAGTCTGCCTTGGGGCATCGAAACTCTAACCAAGGTTCAGAGCCATAGAAATAAATGCAAACAACTCCAAAGGGAGCTAAGAGAGGTTATTTATTGTCAACATCTGATCACATGGGTACTGATAGCCATCAGCTGCTTTTATCAGACACGCAAAGGCAGTGTGGGAAGTGGGAAAGTGTCATAGTGGAAAATAATAATTGGAAGGCTGTAGCCATGGGGTAGTTAAAAAAAGGAATCATGTCCTACTCAGTTTGTTTGAGGAGGGTATTTACTTATCTGCTTTTGATTAGCCCTAAGTTGGAAAATAAGAAAAAATTTAGAGAAATCAGCATACATTAACCAACTTCTAATTGTTCTAGATCCATTGCCTTTGAGGCTGCATTTTGCTTTCCTGGGCTGATTGCCAGCAGATTGTGTGGCCCAGGGTTCTGTGTCTACACACGGGCATTGTGTGCATATTCATTTCCAAGGGCAGAATCTAAATGTATACGTGAAATAATTGAAAATATAAAATTTCCCAACATTATATCAAAAATAATGTAGGCCAATGTACTGTAATGGAAAAGTGATTAAAGTTTTGCACATTACCACTTGAATTCTTAAAAGTTTTTGAGTAAAATGCTGCAGAATTGCCTGAGAAATAGCAAATCTGCCATTATTTTTAAAGTTACTTGGCAAGAGCTATTTCTAGTTCCTTTGAACCTTGGAGTAAAAGTTCCTGAGTTTTTACAGAAAATTTCAAATAATGGACATTTTTGACTAGAATTATGTATTATTGATAAAAATAAGATCCATCAGACAACTTTAAGATTAGTTAAAGGAGAGTAAAAATGGAGACCGGGACATCTGACAGCACCATGCTAAGCCCTACTCCACTAAAGAGACTGATTAGAGAAATTAAGTAGTGAAGGCATTTTTACCAGCATTTGAGCATTTATTCTCTTCCAAGCACATTCTTCTGTGACAGTTAGCTTGAAAAAGTAGAGATTTGTGTTCATGAAAATTTATGTAAAGTAGAAAATCACCCTTCACTTTTATCTAATGCAAAAATCCACTATCTAGATGGGCCTACTTTTAGGAATGGATTGTGGGTAATGTTTTAACTAGTAGACAATTCATCATGCTACTTTTAAAGTATCATACATTTCTCAGATTTAAAAAGAAAATTATACAAATTCTTCTCTTTATACAAATTACAAACAAATTTTCAAGAAAAAAAATTGGTCTCATTCTCAAGATATTGAAACTTTCAGTCTAAACTTCAGAGAAAGTGCTTCCTATAAAAGGCTCTGGTGTTTGTCAAAGTGAAAACAGTGCAGCACTTAAGGCATTATTGTACTTCATTATATGTTCCTGGGAAGAGAAAGTCAAATTGCCTCAAGGCAAGACTAAGTTCATTTCCTACAAAATTCTTTACAAAAAATAAAGCTGTAAAATAGGAAAAAAAAACATGGTTAGATTATAACAATATTTGATATTATGTAAAAGTAATAAAATGACAGATCAATATTTTAATGTGCAAAGTACACTTCTTTAAACCCTACATATGCTCAGTGACTTGATTTTTCTACCAATACATACAAAAGTCTGTGTATATGTTGTATGTGATAGTTAGTCAGCCAACGGAACTATTCAGTTAGCGAATAACACATCGATGCTTTATTTGTCAGAGCTATCTCATTATTTGATTAAAATAAGTAGTTAATTTACATGAGGTACTGTTCATATACTTCAGGTGAAAGATAGGTGTTTACCATCCATGTGTGTTGCTCCTACGTTGACCAAGCTTCACATATATCCCATCGGCCCTTGTAATGCAATGTACTCTATTGAAATAGGGTTTTACCACACATTACTAAGTCAACAATCTCCAATGGAAATATAATGCAAGATACAAATGTAAACCTCATGTCCAATTTGAAAATTTCCAGTAGCCATATAGAAAACCGTGAAAGAAACATACATTACTGGTTTATACCCATTTTTAAACCAATATGTATAATTCTTTCACTTAACTATATATTGAGCATAAAATTATTGAGATTTTTACATTTTCCTCACTAATCTTTTTTATGTATAGTGAATAATTTCCCAGGAGGTATTTAAGTTAAATTCTTTTTCATGTGCTCAGTCTGTCAAGTGGTCCATGTATCAAGCAGCAGATCTCTAAATCTTTAACGATCTCAAATTTTTCATTTTCTATTGAAAACTCACAGGGGCAAAAATAAACCTTGCCCAAGCACAGACATGTTAAGAAAGAGAAGTGTATAAGTACAGCGAAAGTAAAGTTCTCTCTTGATGAAGGAAACAAGAGGTGACATTTCTTAGTAAATCTCCACACATACATTCATTTTTTTTTACCAATTTATAACTTTTACTTATTGTGTCCTGTTTTTGAGATTGTGTATTAGAAAGATCATCTTCTTTAAGTACAAATTTGATTATTTTAAATGTTCTTAGAGTGTTCTTAGAGAACACTAGATTTTTAAAGTTATCTAAATAAAAATTTAGTGCCAGTCTACAGCAAAGTTCAGAACTATGTTTAAGACAGACTAGCTCTACAACAATGAAAACAAAGGACTATGGATTTCCCAGTTACAGGGCCATCCTTTTAATTTGTAAGCCTTAGCAGTTTTTGACAAGAGTCTGCAAAAGAAAGTGCACCATCCAAAGAGTATGTAGAATGACCCATAAATCTATGCATTAAAGCTGTTAGGTTGATTCATTTGTTTGCAACATCTCCACACGCTGGTTAGTGGCTTACTGAGATCGGCAAACTGCAGGATTCCTGAAAATATTTTCTCTTTAGTCAAACATGTGAAGAAGATACTTTCTCCAAAGTGGAGAACTCTAGTCGCTTAGTACTTTAAATAATATTGGTTAGGAATGTAGAGCAATTAAATGAATGATAAATTAGTATGAGTTCCAGCACATGATCTTAAGCTGCATTTATCTATGAAGAGTAAAGAGTGTCAGAAAATCATTGAAATGTACATGTATAAGAAAAGTATATCCGTAGAGGTAATGAAAATTAAAGCTGTTCAATTTTTTTTTTCTTTTCTCAAGGATCATTATTGAAAGAAAGGACTGAGAATGCTAGTTTATTTGTTTGTTTGTCTGGCACTGGAAATTTAAACCAGGCAACCCACACTGGGCTACAATCCCAGCCTATATTTTGGGTTTGATTTTTTTCATGTTAAATTGCTAGCATGTGCAGGCTGGACTTGAACTTGTAATCCTCCTACCATCATCCACCTAGGGTGCTGGGTTTGTGGGGCTGCACTACTGGGCTTGGCTAAAGTTTACATCATTCTTGCATAACTAAATTATGAAAAAAATCTGCCAGATTTTTGGGTTAAACCTGATTACCCATGCCTATTCTTGGCCATAAAAAATACAAAATTTATTTTTATCATGTTACTCTGTTTTATAATTACTATAACTTCAGTGCTTTAGACTAACAGTTATATACAAATTAAAACATGAGATCTGAACCAAAGTGCTTGAAATGTCATATTTTAGGATTTTTTTTCCAGAATGTACCACTATTGTCCAATTCTTTTACATTAGCAATCTGTATAATTTCACATTATTTCTAAAACCATCAAATTTGATCTTTGCGTCTGATCCTGACAGCGGGGGTAGTTCTCATTTCCTGTGCATACCTGGCCGTATCTTTCTTCCTTCTCCCCATGGCCTCGATGGGACTTTGACTGCATCTTTCACTTGTGAGATGTTACTCAATTACAGTTTCTGAGGATTCTTCCCTGAATTGCCACTTATACTCACTTCTTTTAAAGCTCCCGTTAAGAATGCTTAGCAATATGAGTCCTTTTTGTCCTCCACCAGACTATAAACTCCCCGAAGGCATGAGCTGTGGTTTACTTGTATGTACAGACTCAGGGCCCAGACCATATCACGTTCAGTTCTGGAAAAGTCATTGAATGTTTGGGGGTCTCACTAAATACTGAAGGAATAAAAGCATGCATAGTTCATTATGTCTGATGGGCTTTCAATTTACAATCTGTATATATGACAACAAAATTTAAATTAAATTGTAGAAAGATGCATTTTTTCTTAATTTAAAAATTAAAATTTGAAATTATTAAAGATACTCTTTTTGATAAAACTTACATTAAATGCGGCCAATATTATAAAGAAGGAAAAACTATATAGGTTGGCAAGTTTTTTCTCAGTCATGCCAAAGAACTTGGATGAACTTGAGATGTTTTTTTAAAGAAGCTATTAAATTAGGATAAATTTTATCTCTTAGGTAGTGTATGTAGATTTATTATTATTGATGGTAATTGCTTTTGAAGAAACACACTCCTTCAGTTAGAAGATTCTCTTAGCTGGAGGAAGGAACTTACTTAGTGCAAGTGACTATTTATGCCCAGACCTAACTTGGAGCAGCTACTTTTGTCTTTTAACATCATTAGTTTTCTCACAGGGCTGTTGTTTTCATAATAGTTGAAGAAACCTTCCAAGAAACACTAAAGCTGTCTGTATAATCATTGTATTGAGTGATTCTCAGAGCTGCACATGTATTTGAAAAGAACTAATGATCTTGGATGCTTTCCAGGCATCATGCACATTAAGAATATTTATTTTATTCAGGCAAATAGTATAAACACGTGTCTCCTTTCTTAAAGAAAAGCCGTCTTCGTTCACCTCATGCATGGACTTAATAAACTCTCCTCTATAAAGTGGTGTTGATTAGTGCTTTGCACAGTTGTAGCAGCCTATTCGTTTCACTACATAGCTTGAAATGGTTTCATGCCAAATTAAAAATGTAGGTCATTCAGAGGACTAATGTGGTCGGGCTGCACGAAGTGACTTCAAGCTCACCCCACCCAACGCTCTTTTATCTTGTTCTCTTGCAATCCACTCCTTGCAGGGTTCATAATTTTACCTGTCACTTTTATGAAAGCATGTATTATTGTATTGTTAGAAACACAACTCTTAACGTGTCCTCCAGATTATGGAATGCTTAAGACAGTAATCACCAGGTCCTGGGGAAGCACTCAGAAATGCATTCATTTGAACAGTAATTACTTCCATTATTTGTATGGGCTATGTGAATAGATCAATTGAATTGAAAAAATCATGCACAAAATTATTTTATATGGACTTCAGTACTGCAGGATGACTCAATGTCTCATGACTATTTTTCTGAATAAAATATTCTAAAAGTGTATTATACCTTGAGAATGCCACTAATGCATAACTATAATAAATTTGTATTTCATGTGTCAGTGTGTCAATGAAAAAATATTTCATACTTATCATCCCTCAGTTTCTTCGGGTTTTGAGCTGCATCACAATTTTCACCATTCATGAAATATGTCCAAAACTTAAACCTATTTCTTGAATAATAATATAATTATATATTTGAAATATCAAAATATATGAAGTAAAATGTATATGTATGCCTCTTTATATGTGGTCCTTTCTCCACTGAGACATTTATAATCACGCAGACATGTATAAATATATTCTATACACATTTTTTTTAATACAAAGGCTGTTACATTTCTGATAGTTTGTTCTTAATTTGGTTTGGTTTGGTTTGGTTTTTCAGTTCTGGGAATCAAGCCCAGACCTCCTGCCTCAGCTTTCCAAAGTGCTGAGATGATGGGCCTGAGCTCTACATGTCCTGGCTTCAAAGCTTTTCATACTCTGTTCTAACTAATGTGCATATAATAACAATGTTAATATTTAAATTAAGAATTTTGAACTGAAAGTTTTAATTGAAATTTCTTTGTAGGTTTATTTTGTTATGTAATTTGACCACATTTTGGTATTAATCTCATACATGCTTAATAAAAATAAAGCAATCAAATCATAAATTAGTTTATTAGATAATTTAAATACCATTAGTTATCTTCCTCTTAAATATTTGGTTAATTTTTGTAAAAATATTAGTATACTCTTCTTTTCTGGCAGCAGTTCTTGAAATAATTTCTGTATTACCTATATGGAAATCAAATGGATGGAAGCTTAGAATTTATTAAAGAAAAATTGAGAAAAATCATTTTATAATTTATGCTTATTTTTCTTCTTTTAACATTTTAATTATTTTTTCAATAGTTATGATAGCTTCCAACTTAACTATTGTAATTTTCCACAGTAGGATTTATAGAAACAGTTATTTGATCAATTTTTAAAATTTAACTCCTTAGTTTCTGCTTCTGTATATTTTAATTTGTCCCTTCTTCCTCTCTTTGATATTATAATTACTTGATTTTCTCTTGTTCCTGATTAACATATCATGAACTTTTAGGTATGGGATTCTTTAATAATATTTCTTTATCTCAATCATGTAGGTTCCAAAAATAAAATATAATGTTTTTTAAATAAACTCAAAATTTCCTATTTTATTTTTCTTTACATTGTATTCGACCTAGAAGGATTATTTGTTTCTCAGGACTGAAGATTGAATCCAGGATCTTTTCACTAAGCTGCCACTTCAGCCCTCTATTTTTTATGCTAAAAACAGAGTCACTAAGTGGTAAAATTGCCCAGGTTGGGCTCAAACTTGGGATTCTCATGCCTTAACTTCCCAGGATGCTGCAATTGCACATGTGTGCCGCCATGTCTGGCATGTTCCAAGAGTTCCTAAAAGATAGGCTTCAAATTGCTGAGCTTGAAAATCTTTTTGTTTTCTGCCATTATTATTAATTGCTAGTATAGTTTTGTCAAGGTCAGAGAATATAAGTGATCCTTGCTATTTTTTAAATATTATTAGCTATCTTTGTGGCTTAGTATATATTCTGTGTTCTGAAATATGCCTGTATATCAAATCACATTTGTTTAAAACTATGCAAATATATATAAGTACATAATCATGTGTATATTATTATATGGAGAGATTTAGAAAAGCACACATCCACATCTAAATAAATATGATTCTTCATAGAGGTAGACTCGTACATAAAGCCCACGTGACCTGACCGAAATTATTGATTAAGGCTTTATTTCTTCTCTATCACCATTTTGGTCTCATCCCCACCTGGCTGATTTTATCCAAGACACTTGTAGTCCTGGAGTGGTGGGTAAACCGATTTTCCCTTTCGGCACTTGTAGACACTTTGTATCTCTTCTTATTATTGTTTATGTATTTGATACATAAATATCCGTAAGGGTTGAACTTCTTTGTGAGTGGCACTTGATAACATCGAAAACTGTCTTTATCCTTCTTAACCTTTCATTAGCCTGATCTTAAGAGGATCCTTATTTAGTTCCTTTGTTCCTTTCTCATTCTCTCTCTTCTCTGTCCTGCTTTTCTTACTCTTTCTTTTTGGTCTTTATTTCTCTTTCTTCCTTTTCTTCTTTCTGCTTATCTCCTCATACTTTTATTCTTAATTTTTCTGAATTGATTTGTTCTTACTTTTATGCACAATTGAGTTTTACTTTGCTTTGAGATTCAGTCATCAAAACATCATGTTACTCGAAACATTTGCACTTGTTTTAAATTTTGATTTGTGAATTTAAGTAAGACTATATATATTATTTCTTTCTTTCTTTGAATGTGGACTTGCTTCTGTTGATATTTCACCTGTTTACATTTGTATTGAAAATAAAGTCACTTGGAATCATGTTGTTACTGATACTTTAAATCTTTTACCTTCAAAGATACTTTTCAGATGTCTATTATGTGTGATAATTAATGCAATAATATCCTGAAAATAATATCACTTTCTACTTACAAGGAAGAATATATGCTAATTTAACACCAAACCAAATTTTTCCTTTGCACCTCAGCTATGTATTTCCTTTTGGAAGTCAAAATCAAATTTGAATTCAAAATACCCTGCACTAAAAAAACAACTGCCCTACACTAATCCCATTACCTTTTCTATTCTTAGAAATAGCCTTTTCCAGATCCATATTTTCATGCACCTCACCATTTCTACCTGTGTCTGGAAACCAAAGGCATTCAGAATTTCTCACTTTCTTCTCTCAGTCTCCATATTTACCCCATCGTTTGAATATCTCACAGTTATCTGTCCTCAATTTCTATTATTTTTCCATGACAATCTAATAATTATTGTTACTATGACCTCTGGGTTTGTTTTCATGCCAGTTTATTCACATAAGTTCTGTATTCTGCGGTATTTCTTCATACTCAATGTATTTTGAAACACATATTCCACTTCTTTGCCTCTCAAATGACTTTCTTAGCTAAAAATAGCATTTTTATAAGCTGGCCTTTAAAGGTTTTGCCCAGCATGTTATTTGACACTTTTGCTATCCGAGAGACTTCTTTACTCCAGAAATGAAGGTATTTTCAAGTTTCTCATGACATGATTTTTCACTCTTGCTGTGGGCATTTATAGATTTATCCCATATATTGGTTTTTAGGCACTCAGGAAATATTTTTGACCCTTCTATTTATGTGACCCAGAATTATTTCTTCATTTGTTACAGCCATCTGCTTTTTTTAAAATATTAACCTCTCATTCTTCTAACTTATTAGATAATTTTATTACAAATATAATCTGATTTTTGAGGGTTATAAAATCAACCACAACAATGAGACATACATTTGTATAATTTTTGGAAATACATCGTGTAGGCCTATATATATCACATTTACCTTTTGGAATGATGTTTTGCTTCTGTGCTTTTTATTTTCTTGAAAAGACAGCAGTATAGATGTTTCATGCACTACAACGTGAATTTGTTAATGGCAACATTTACAATCACACCCCCTTTGAACAGATTGTAACAGACTTTTCCTTTTCGAATAGAATGTCAATGACTTTAAAGTTTATGGCTTTCACCTTAGACATCTGCACAAATGAATGAGTATAAAACATTCTCATTATGGAGTTGGGAAGGACCACATGGACCTCACTGGACAGGACTGCCTTTCCATTACAGGTCTTTGCATAATTGTGATTTACATGCAACAGCTGAGACTGCATGACAGAAATGAGTCAGCCAAATGTTTATTTTATGGAATATGCCAGAAAAAATAGCATTTTTATACAACTAACATGAAAGGCGAATGACACTCAGAAGAAAGACTAGTAGCAGATGATGGTGGCCTTAGCATTTAAAGCATCAGCGATTTAGTTTTCTCATGTGTACAATGATATCAATTTAAGCTGTTTTTCAGATATATTAAAATAGTTAAATTGATATGAATCTGCCTGATATCTATTATCACTGTCATTGCTCTTTTTATCTATTTGCTTAGTAATTTTTAAAGGCACTTTGCCCAGTAATCTGTATATCTCTCTAGGAAAATGAAGATTTTCTTCGTTAATTCTCCTTTACACCACAAGTACACAATTCATATATTTAAATCCTTTATCTTTTCATTTATTCAAACATGTTCAGAAGGCCAATGTGAAGCATCTTTTACCTAGAAAGGTGACATATCCTATTTTAGTTTTGCTGGGTACAGTATCTTGGTCAAATTCCTGAACTTCAGTGGGTCTTGATCTCCAAATTTGAAAATTATCTGTACTGTGGAGACTTAATGAGACAATGTTTTTTTGTTGTTGTTGTTGTTGTTGTTAAAAATATTCTTAAGAAATTTTGTGTCAAAAAGTAAAACACACAGTAACAAAAAATTGAAGGCGACTGATGTCAAGAATAAAAGAAAGATGGAAGAGAAGGAAGAACATGGAAACGAGAATTGTGATTTAACCCAAAAATTGTCATATGGTTCAAAGTTCATTTTCTTAAGAATTATAAATTCTGAAACAAACTGTCACAGAAACATTCTGGATGATCTTTACTGGTTGACTAATTAAAGAAATTGACGAGTAGGAAAGATACCTGTCAGACTGTAGAATACAATTGGACAATAGTTACATCTCTGTGGATGAGGATTTTTCTAGTCTAACGGCATTCTTAACATGCAGAATTAAGGTCAACTAAACACAATATTACAACTTTACTTATTGATAATTAACAGTGTTTTGAGTGTTTACATATATTAACAAAGATATATTTTGGCTCATCAAAAAGCACTACCGTGTTTTCACATGAAATGCGTGAAATGCAGAGAATCGTTACAAACTTCAGATGTTAGTTCACTGATAGTACTATATTGAAATTTCTGGTGATTCAATTTTCAGTTCTAATGAGGATGTTATCTTTATAATATATTCACACTGATTTATTAACCACCATTTTTATGTTTTCATTTACTTTTTCAGATAATCTACTTTGCATTGGCCAAGATAGTTTGTGTTTTAACCATTTTTAATGACTATGCCCATGATAACCTACTATTTTTCAGTGTGAAAATTAACTTTTCTTTTGACACACTATTTATTGAGAAAAACACAGAATAAATAAAATCTGTATAGGGTTGATAAAATATACTTATAACACATCATAAGCCCTAGAATTTTATCATTGTTCTTTTATCTACCTTAATTTAAGTGGGCTCATAATAAAATATTATACATTTTAAAAATATTTTTATAATTATTAGGACATATTAATTGCATCAAATCATGACTCGAGGTGTTATTTTACATCTATATATACATGTAATGTACTTTGAGTCCACTCACTTTCATGTTGCCTTGCTAACTCTACCTTTTCCCTTTCTTATAGTCCTCATTTGATTTTCATGTCATTTTATTTTGTTTGTTTTGGGGTTTTTTTCCTAGATTCCATACATGACAGAAAATATGGAATACTTCACTTCCTGAGTCTAGTTAATTTCATTTAAGATAATCTCCAGTTCAATCTATTTTCCTACACAGGTTGTATTAGCTACTTTCTTGTTACCTGACAAAATACTGAACATCTAAACCTTAAGGGAGGAATTTTTTTTCCCAGAAGGTCTCAGTTATTCACCGGGCAGCTGGCAATGGTGGTGGCACATGGCAGAAGTCTAGCAAGAGGGGTAGCTGCTCAAAGCATGGCAGCTGGCAGCCAAGTGAGTAAGGAAGCGCAGACGAGTACATAACATTCCCTCCAGGTTAAGTCCCAGCGATTTGCTTTTCCATGTCAAGCCCCAGTGTTTCACCTTTTCAGGATAAAGCCCCAGTGACTCACTTCCACGGAATAAAGACCCAATGTTCCACACTTCCAACGAGGCCCCACCTCTTAGCCGCTCTTGCTTCCATGACTATTCCAAATCATCCATATCGTCCACATGATGCTTCTGGGGACATTCCAGATCCAAACCATAAAAAAGACATAAATTTATTGTTTATTATGGTTGACTAATACCCCGTTGTGTATACAAAGTACTTTTTTAAGGCTGTTCTTTCTTAACCAAGGTGCCCAGACTAATTCTAAACTTAGCTACAATGAATAGTGCCACAGTAACTGTGTGACCATGGGTAATTTTTATTGAATATTGAAACCTTAGCTTCTACACTGAGGTACATCACAAACCTTTTAAAGATTTATTATTATTTTATTTTAATTTTGAAACAGTCTTGCTACATCTTTAGCAGTCTCCCTAAAAGACTAGATTAAACAGAAGAAATAATATCAGAGCTTGAAAATAAGGTTGATTAATTATCACACTCAGGAAAAGTTATTAATAGGTAAATTATAAGAATAATCAGAACAAATCAGGTCTATGAGACATAAATAATATACCAAACTTGCAAATTATAGGCGCAGAATACACCCATTCAGGAAACCCATTCAGTGAAACAATGATAGAAATTTCACAAGGGTCAGAAATGAAACCCTCCCAGATAACTGGGGTTGCAGTTGTGCACTGCTGTGTTCCCATATGAATGCCTTCTTCAGAGATGTACCTGCTCAGATTTTGTTTGCCCGATGTCCATTAGGATTGTGCTGTTTCTTTCTGTTATTATTGTGAGAGTGACTGTGCAGGAGTACAGCTTTGTGAACTACTACTGAGGGTTCCTACTGAGGTGGGAACTATCGTCTCTCTTGCTCTTGAATTATCTACCAAGTTTCAGTTGGACTAGGTTGTCACTAAGGTCACAATTTTTCTACTGTGCTGCAAGTGTAGTCCAGTGGCAAACTACCAATTTAATGTTTTTAAGAAGCTAAATGTGGTCTCAGCTCTATTCAGAAAGAAGAAAACCAACATTAACAATCTCAATATAAAAATAAATCACATCTAGCTATACAGTTCAATGAACTAAAAACCACAATAATCATACTACCTGTTATAATAGAAACGAGGTTTGGAAAAATAGTATACAGTAAACTAAACTTGAAATTTAATGAGATTAAAATTAATTCAAACGTGAGCTATGTGTGATGGTTTTTATAATGTCAATACTTTGGGAGGATGAGGTAAGGATGACAAGTGAAGGCCAAGCCCAGCCAGGGCTATTTGGAAACTTAGCCTACCTTGTGTCAAAAGAAAAACTAATTTTAGAAAAAGACAGGGTGTAGAGCTCAGTGCAAAGATTCTTGGTTCAATTTTTCATATTACAAAACACTAAACACATAATAACACCAAAAACAAGAAGAGGAGCAGGGCGAAGAGGAAAATGGTCAAGAAAAAGGAGAAATATAAACAGATAAAAATTAATATAAAGTTAGAAGCATAAATGTAAGAAAATGTATCAAAATGACAGAATAAAAATAAGATAAGTATGTGCACAAAATCCTCGACTTCATTGTAAACATTAAATTTTGCACTAATACATATTAATAAAATGGGGGAAAATAAGATAGGAAAAAAGAAAAAATGCAGAAATGAATCAAAAGTTTTTGATAATAAGATATTTGAATTAGATTCTAGATATCTGAATTGCATTGTAAAGCAACCGTAATTTTTTTGTATGTACTCATATACATGTGTGGTCAATGTGTGGATGTGACTGTCTCCCGCCCAACTGCTATAGCACAAATATCAGCAAGTATGACTATCCTGATTTTCTGTTGACCAGAGCATTCTTGCTCTAACAACGGAACTCCTGTCAAGGTGACCTCTGACAATCTGGGACAGTTGTACATCCATATGCTAAAAACCTATATAAAAGTCAAGAAGTGAACCTTGAATCTACCTCACACTAAACACAGAAATTAGCTAGAGAACGACCATTTTCTTAAATGTGAAAAATGAAACAAACAAAAGCTTCAAAAAGTTCTATTATTTGGAATAAGAAAAATATGCAAAATACAAAAAACGCTAATTATATTTTTTAAAAGACTGACAATATGGATTTCTTTAAAATTAAAAATTTCAATTAATTAACAAAATACTATGAAGACAATAAAACAATGGACATTTTCACTGTCAGTAAAAAAATATCCACACTGTAACTACATAAAAAGAACTCAAATTTCTTACAAAGTATTAAGTAACCAATTTTGCATATGAGTAAAACAATAGCATTCCTTCAAAAAATTTAAGAAGTTCAAACTAAATACCTATGTTTCATTTAAATGTAGTTCATAAAAAAGGATTATGTATTTCACAAATGGAAAAGGATTATCAGACGCATTGTTTGTTGAATGTCAAGGTCCATCTGATTTTTACTGCAGGTAAATCTATGCAATCAAAGTGAGGTTCATGACTCTTCTCAGTGAAGAACAGGGAATTACTTAAATAAAACTACAGCACTATATGGGGAATGGTGGCAACCACTTTCTGCTTGGAGTGAAAGATTTTACAGTAATAAAACAAATTTAATGGACTAGTTCACTCTTTTTCAATCACGCTGTTAAAGTTTACTATTGAAATACTTTCTCTGTAGGGAATTACCGTCACTTGGGCTTATTTGCAGCTTCTGTCCTTTATAACAGCAGGACTATTTTTTTCTACCTCAGAAAGATGAAATTACAATAGCACAGTGAATTTCATGTAACAAAAAGAGTGGCAATAAAAAAATCTTATGCATTCTACCGCAATAACAGATTTAAATCAGATTTAAGACAGTGATTAATTTTATTTATTTAATCCATCCTAAGAGAGTACAAAGGATGAAAACGTAGAAGAAACAAACTACACAGAAAAGTCTAACGTTTACAGAACTATTTCTCTTTTCACTGCCTTTTAGGATTCTTATCTAATCACAGAACAAAATCAATTATTCTGGCAAACATTGATCTCTTACAAACATCGGAACTTTCAAATAATGACTTTAAACTTTTAAATCATTATTCTTTGCCTAAACTTACAAACAAGAATCACTGACTGTTACTGGCAAGTTTTCTAATAAATATAGAAATCTTTTCAGCTTACTCAAAAGTGGCATTTTACATTTTTTCGTAATTCCTTTGTATCTTTTCACCCTTTATTATTTTTACTATAAATTCTTCTTTTGCTGTTGAAATGATACCCTTGTAATTAAAATCAGCAGTGGAAATTGTCGTGAACCTAAGAAAATGCTGAGCAGGAATAATCAGCAGGAACTTCAAATATGCTGGATAAAGAGATAGTGTGTTGTCATTCATTTTTAATAATTTTAAAGGAAGTATGAATATGTATGTTTTTGGGTCTGATACATTTTATTTATCATTTCTACAATAACTGTTCTAAGTTCCCTTGTTCCAGGGCTTACCCCTGTAGTAACACAGTCAAAGCCAAAAAAATAAAAAAGAAAAAAAGAAAAAGGTCTAATGTACCTAATGTACTTGCTAAGCATATCATTGAAGGATGGTGACTGAATTTTCTCTGATGATTAGAGCAAAAAATTGAGTCTCTCCTTTTTAAAAGAGAGACAATTTTTTATTGAAATTAGGATTGAAAGGATCTGGGGTTTTCAAACTTCTCTACCTTCCCCCCTTTATTGTAGATGGAACCTAGGGTCACTTGACTACTTAATATCCCAGATAAGGTTGTTATTTCTGTCACTGGTGTTTTGTTCCTCTCTCTCTCTCTCTCTCTCTCTCTTTCTCTCTCTCTCTCTCTCTGTGTGTGTGTGTCTCTGTCTATGTCTCTCTCTCTCTCTCTCTCTCTCTCTCTCTCTCTTACTGTTATATTGAAAAATATAAAAATGGAAGTTTAGTATGCTAGTCATATTACATATTTTATATGTGCCCCAACACAATTTCTTTTCACTCAAAAAAAAAAACAAAGCAAAAACCAACCCCCCTCAAAAAAAATGGCAGGTTATATAGTGAACACTTTTGTAGAACCTAACGTTCTCTTGCTATAGCTTCATGGTGACTTGCATGACAGGTGTGTACCAGAAGGTTGGATTTATTCCTTCTAACCTTTGAGAATGCAAATGGTTGTCTCTGAAAGGGAGAGAAGTTCCTCGGGGGATTTTAGAATCTATCTCCAAGAGCTTGGGGTTCATTGGTTTGTAAATGTAAACCCATGTGAACAAAAAAAAAAAAAAGAAAAGAAAAAAACAACTTTCTGGACTTTTTATTATTCAAATTTTTATTTATTTTGTATAGCCCTGCTCTTAGTCCAATATCCTAAGTATTCAGTGCGATTTATTCAGAAATCCTCAAGACTGCAGAAATACAAGAATACTTGTTTCTGTATTCTACAACTTTATTACTCGTGAGGGAAATTCAAATTCATAATGCAATATAATAAGTATAACACTATACCCAACAGAGAGGGTTAGAAACAGGAAGTAAGAAAATTATAGGACCTAAATTCAATGAATATTTAAAAGTGAATTTATCAGAGTAAAAAACATCCGAATCATATACTAGAATCTAATAAACATTGAATGTGCCTTTCATGTCGTTCAGTCTCAAAGAATACCAATATTCTTTTTTCATGAACTACTTAAAGCATGTGGAGATTAATAGCTTTTATCTTCTTACTTACATATATTATTTTTGTTAATGTGTTGATCTAGCCATAAGTTACTCTTGCAAACCATTCATTTGATGAAATCTATTATTTTAATGTGTTAAAGATATCTAAATTTTGGGTGCATCTTTTTCTGTGTTTTGGATCTTCAGTGCTCCCCCTCCCCCCTTAAACCTCACGTATTGGCAACTGTGTATTACTAGGAGGTAGGGCCTGCGGGAAAGGGAAAACACTTGAGTTTGTCAAGTTGTTGATATTGAGAATTGTCTAGGGCAGAGATTTCAGGTGTTTTTTATCGATTTGTGAACCACAAGGTGAGGGTGGGGTACTTACTTACCCAGGAAGTAGGGGTCCTATTGGCAGCTTGAAATAATTACTAAAGAAAAAGAAATAGTATTATGTCTTCTTCCTGGGAAAGCTCTAGCCTTGCCTGAGTCTTCAAACATCAGCTTGGCTCCTGCTTCTCCTGGATTCTGTCCACAATGGAGTGTGCAGCTTTTCAGGCTCTGTCTTTGCAATGTAATTTCACCATTGCCCTATGAACGGACCATGTGTAACCTGAGACTGTGAGTTAAAATAATTGTTTTTTCCATTAAATTGTGGATGTTGAGTATTTTGTCAAGGCAATGAGTAAGTAACTGAAGCAAGTCTTACAAGGTTACTTCTATTTGGGCCTGTTTCAGAATCAGGTCTGTCCTGACAAATGGAACCCTTAGGGAAAGTGTGTCCATGTGTTTGCACAAGCAGAAAAAAAAATCTATTTTTTCCCTTCCTTCAATTATTAAAGAGATTGCCTGACTATTGGAAATTCATTCATCTGGCTTTTATTGAGTTGCTCCAGGGATAAGCCTTGAGTTAAGGAGACTTAGCATAATGATCCATTGGAAATGATAAATGCACATGTGTACTTCCAAAAATTATTAAATATAGATAAAAAACACTCAAAACAATTCACTATCTCTTTTCAAAGTAGACTGTCGCATCTGGCTCTCTGTATTGACTTCATGTCTCACAATATCTATAAATGAAGTCACAGATCAGCAAAGCAAAGTGCACAGAAGGCTCTTCATTAGGAATAATACAGACGGAGGACAGAAGGGTGACAAAGCTTCCTCTCAGCAGAAGGAGCCCCGGAAATGTGAATTGCCACCTGGCTCAATGTCTAGGGCCTATTATGGATGAGTAGGATAAGGGTTTTGTCTCACACTAAGAGATTGTTTGATAAGGCTGGTTGCTATAAATCTTCACCATTTCTTCACCTTTAAGCAGCTTCTCTGGTCCTGAATCCTTAAGATTTTCTTTCTGTTGCTCTATAACTGCCTAACATTTAGCCATCAATAGTTCTGAGAAGTCATCAACTATAGGCTGTCAGGAGTCAAAGCAAGCAACTATTATCATAAGTTCTCAATTAAATTTTCTTTCCAGGACACTCTCCACTGCTGGGGGCCCCTTTATCTTTAACTGCTTAGATACCCACCAGCTCTTGTAACATTTTTAAGAAAATAACACAAAGAAATTTGAAGCCTGAGAAATCTGAAATCTGCAGGCAATCTAGTAAAGCAGAAACTCAAGAAGGATACAACACCATAGTCCTGAGACCAAATTATTCTCTGGACTGGAAAATCTAAATTTTTACTTTTAAAAATCTTCTACTAAAAGGATGAGGCTCACCCTTACAATCAAGGTAATCTGCTTTATTTAAATTTAATTAATTACAAATGTTAACTGCCTTGTTCAAAGTAACAGATATAATAATATTTTATTGAATAAATATGCAATAGTGCTTACTTGAGTCGATGTGTAAAATTAAGCACCACAAGTCTTTGTAAGCAGCATTCATACATTCCTGCCTGGAGTCAGTCTCCTTGGAAATAAGGGAGTAAATGTTTAGGTTTATTAGAAATTGCCACAATGTGTGTGTTCAACAGCAAGAAATGAGAGACTTTTAGTTGCCTACATAGTAATAGTTTTAGCAGAGAAATGGAATCTAAGATAAACCAATGATGGTTCCTCACAGGATGTCTTGCCAGGTCTATCAGAAAGATGACTACTTCTTTGGGTCAAAGGTTCTTAAGAACCTTGTTAAGTCTGAAGAAAGGCCATGCAGAAAAGTTATTTCTGGAAGATATTCAAGAAGTTCTGAGGCAGATACAGCATCTCAAGACAGCATTTAAATTTTAGAAAGACAGTGTTCTCTGTAGCAACCACTGAACCCATTGACTCTTGTGTACTTGAGATGTGACTGATTTAAATTGACAAAGAAATATAAAAATACCATAGCAGTAAGATTGTATTGATATTAAAAATAAGTTTATATTGAATTATATTGTATATATTGAATTATATATAATCATATATATTATATACAATATATAGTATAAATTGTATACATTATATACAATACCTATTGTCTATATTATATTGCATATATTGAATTATATTGTATATATCAAATTAAATAAAATATGTCTTCAAATAGACTTTACTCATTATTTATTCCTTTCAAAACACATTAGAAACTTTAAAATCATTGTTGTGATTTGGATCTGGACTGTCTGTCAAAAGCCTCATGTGTTTGGACGTAGGGGGACGTCTATGGAACCACACTCTCTCGGGAGGTGGGGCCTGGCTGGAAGGGAAGCACGCGTGGGACTGGAGGGATTATGTCAACTTGTTGAGATTAGGAAATGGCCAGGGCCGAGGATTCAGGTGTGCATGATTGATTCATGGGCCAGGAAATAACAACCATTGGGGGGGGGGGGGTGAGGAGAACCCAACTGGCAGTTTGAACTAAAGAAAGGCAGGAAATAGAAACATTATTACAACTCCTTCCTTGGAAAACAACCGTTTGTTTGTCTTACTCTCCAGATGTAGAGTCTCTCCCTTCTCTCAGCTGGCTTTCTGTCTGCGATGCTGTGAAGAGCAATTCAAAGAAGCCAAATACAATCTATGGAGGTTCCGTGCTGTCATGAACTGGTTTTCTCTGTATGTTGTGGCTTAGAGATAACTACTACCTCATTCTTCCCTGGCTACAGTAAACTGCCTGGCCATAGCAACCTCCTCTAACACCAACATGTTATCTTTTCCTGAGCCCAGCAGTTGGTGACTAATGGTGCCAATCCTGACTTTTAGCATGGACCAATCGTGCATGAACCTATATCCCACCTGCCTGCTTCTTCATCCTATGGGACCATCCTGCTTGATCTTCTTCCATCAAATCCCTGACGCACCTGTTAAGTAAACATCCCAAATCCTCAACTCTCATGCCAGCTAATCCATCCACACCAAATAGATGCAATGCTCACCCCATAATTGGGGCCTTCCAACTGAACTAGCTAGCCAGGCTAAAATCATCAGGGGCAATAAACTGAACTAGCTAGCCAGGCTAAAATCATCAGGGGCAATAAACTTGAACTTGAAATTCTCTTGTTGCTGGCCATATTTTGGTTATGGATGTGTTTTTCTTTGACTTAACTCCATCAAGGACCATATTTTAAATAATTCAGTTTATATAACTTCTTTAAAAATAGACATATCCTTGAAAATCATAGTTAGATTTATGTACCCAGGGGTTTAGGAACAAGTGAAGAGTAATTGTAACTTGTTTTGTTCTGAGTTATTAAAGTGGTCTAATTCTAAATGGTAGTGATTATTATATACTAAAATTTGTGGACGTGTATAAATGTGAAAAGGTAATTGATATAGTTTACATGCTATATTGCAAAGAAGTTATTATTAACAATAATTGACATTGTGTAGGATAAAAATGCACCCACTTGGGATTTCTAAGTTAGTGTATTTTGAAAATGGCTATTATCTGGTAGGTGTATATCTTTTGTTAATGGGATAACAACTAACAGTGAAATTTGATTATCTTATTGGTAAATTTTTATATTTAGTTTTGTTGTAGAACTAAGGATTGAACTCAGGGCCTTTGCACTGAAATATATTCTCATTTATTTATTTATTTATTTTGAGATTGGGTCTCCTATGTTGCTAAATTGCACTGGCTGGGCTCAGACTTGCAGTCCTCCTGCCTCAGAATCCTGCAGCGCTGGGATTACAGGACTCTACTACCAAGCCTGGCATATCATGGTGGACTTCTGATTTATATTTTATTTATATGCTTGTATTTCTTGGAATCTCCTTAGATATTCTTCCATAATACCTACAGTTTTTAAAGTTCACATATTTAACAGAAGCTTTGAGCTTCAATTATTAATATTGTATATAAAACAAATGGGATCAGAAGTTAGATAAGAGAATTTGTAGTAAAAATCACTTTTTATTTTTTGTCACTGCATATAAGCTATCACAGAACGATCTTTCATTTTCCAGGAAAAGTTAGCCATTGCAATTAGCATCTTCAAAACTAAATTGAATGTCTTTAGTCCTATTTCTAATTGGGCAAAATTAGTAAAATAATAAGCCTAGTGGCAGATATTTGTCATAAAATCACCAAGCACTGGTTAAATCTTCCTTCTGAGACCATTAAGTACAGTTTAATTCATTTTACTTTAAAATTAGACTTGCACTTTTAACAAAATTACATAATTAAGCATATGAAAGTCATTAAATATAGTAAAATTAATTTTCTAAAGTGAATGTGCAATGCTTTCAGAATCAGAACATATTATTTTAAACTATTACCAATGTTTTTATAATCTAAGAGAAAATTGTGTAAGGAAATTTATATGTGGACCCATTGAAAGAATTATGTGCAGACTTTTTTCAGCTTGATTTTTATGTGCACATATAGCAAAGTATATGAATTATAAGCATACAAGTAACTTAAATTTCTGAAAACAAGATTGCTCATGAAAGTATCATTCTTCCGAATTAAATATATTTATATAATGTGATCAAGGTATCAATACAAATTTTTGTATGGAGATATTAAATTGATTCAGCAGGATTGAGGAATCATTGGTGAGGGATTTGGGGCACACTTCCTCTTCAAAAGCTCTTTTTATTGTTTGAAGTAAGTTTGCTACAGTTATCAACTGCTAAGTCCAAAGTTTTTAAATTTAACATATTTTACATGTCAGATAAAAGGCATATAAAATTTGAGATGATCATGTCGGGACAGCATTTCATGACCTGGTCACAGGCATATCACATATTTATCAGAGTTAGGTGAAGATGGTCATGAGAGAGAACATGATCTCGGAAGGAGTGCCAGAGGATGCTTTTGTGCATTCTCTGCCTCAGTGTTAGTTCCCCCAGCTTGAAGTTGTTGGTACGTACAATAGGTTCTGAAGTCAGAAACCACCAGATTCCATATTCACCACCTCCTAAGTTCTAATTTCACTTTTCAGTGTGGAAGTGTATGGAAAATAATATCTTTTTCCAATTTTGATTATGGCGGGACCTTTGTTGTAAATCAGATCTCTGTTTTAAGTGGATCTGAATTTAGGACCATTTATGTTCTGTTGGTCCTTTTCTCCTCTGTGCTAAGTCATACTGTTTTAAGCATTATACATATCGCATGACATGATATCTCATGGTATAGCCATGTCATCTTTTTTTCCTTCTAGCTAGATTTAACATTGACCTAGATATTCTAGATTGTTTGGTGTTTTGTGTGAATTTTAGAATTAGCTTATCACTTTTGCGGAACATGTATTCAAGATTTGATTATTTGACTAACTCAAAGATTGACTTACATGGAGATTAATTTTCTTTTAGTGCTTAAATATATTAAAATGCTATCCTGGCTTAATATGTTATCAATAGTTTTATATTATGCAGCTGTTTTCATTAAGGAATTCTCTATTCTTTGCATTTTTTCTATCTTAAATTTGGAATTTCTACATGCTCTCAAATTTGATGAATCATCTTTTACATTATTTCTAGAGCATTAAGTGTTCTGTCTCTTTCAATATTGTTTTGTGAATTCTTTCTTCAGCTCAGCTGCTTCTATAATTCTAATTACCCACATGTTGGACAATTTTATAATAATTATCCTTTTTAGCTCTTCATTCATGTATTTTCTATTTGTCTGACAATATAACACAAACTGATCTTTTGATCGCTCTGTCTTCATTTGCAAAATTCATTTATTGTATGCTTAATTTCAGCTGCATGCTTATCTATTCTACATTAATTACTTGCTACTTAAAATTTTTACATGAAATAATCTATCATTTTTCCTTTTAGTATCTTGTTCTCTATATTCTTGAACACAATATTAACCATTTTAAGGAGCTTATATCTGTTGTCTGTTTTCTTATATTACATAGACATACCTCTTGATATTCCTGGAAGGCTTTTTTTTAATCCTAAGTGCTTTATATAATATTGAAAATTTTCTATTCTTGAGAATTTGCCATATTTTTGATAAGCCTATGAATTAAAGACTCAACCATACTAATTGAATTAGGAGCTTAATTAAGATTAAGGTGAACTCTCCAGGAAGCTCTTGAGCTCAATTTTTCTTTTTTCATTAGCTACTGTCCTCTTCTTTACTGTGGTATAATAGACATATAAATTTATATATTTAATGTTACGGTGGAGTGTTTTGAAATATGCATGCATCCATATATACCATATGTATATAGCAACACATACAGACACACACACACACACACATACAGTAGACTCCTTCCTGATTAACATGGGATGTATTTTTGGACCTTGGCATCCACTGCAGATAATACTGAACCACATGTACACTTTTTTTTCCTTACGAATCCATACCTATGATAAAGCTTGACTTTTAAATCAGGCACATTAAGAGGTTCACAACAATAGTTAATAATAAATACTTAGAATAAGATATTCTAATAGCAATTGCTTAAAGCATATACATTGTTTATGACTGGAACTTTCCATTTAGTAAATTTAAACAGGCAACCGTGGCCACATTCACATGGGGACTTCTGATTTGTGTCCTGATCATGACAATCATTATTGTTTTACTCATTCGCCAGCTCACATTCATCTTGTCTGGAGAATGTTCCAAAGCTATTCACTTGGTAAGTCTTATCTGCACGGTAGGGCACAATGCACTGTATTCACACTGTTGTACATGTGACCCCCAGAACTGCTTCATCTTATAATTGAATGTATGCATTCTCTGCCAGTGTGTGCTTCCACCATACCGGACTCCTGGCAACTAACTTTCTATTCTGATTCTGAATCAAATATCATATATAACAAAAATTATGTTGTAAAGTAGTTTTATTACTTTGATTTTTTTAACCTATCATAGTATCTTCACAGTTTCAAAAGTAGTGAGGTTTCTTTATTGTCCAGGAATTAATAATATCCCTTTTCTGCGTGTTTGTATACGTGTGATTTATCTTTCAGTGGACTGAAGCTATTACTTTGTCTTGGCTATTGTAAAGAATTTCACTCTGAACATAGGAATATAGATATCTCTTCGGCTTACCACTTAATTTTCTTTGGATTATACAATGTATGAACAAGTAGGACTATTGGGTCATATTGTAGTTACTTTTTAAAGCTTTTGAAGAACCTCTATGCATATTTTTATAAAGTTTTGTCAATATGTATTCTTAACGACAGTACACAGGGGTTTCCTTTTTCCTGCTATCTTGTTAACACTTGTTATGATTTTTTAATCATAATAATGATGTTGAGATATAGCCTATGGTAGTCTCTCTAAATCTTGATGTGAAATCCTTTTTCTTTAGCACAATGAGATAACTAAAAGTTAGTTTATTGGAATATTTAAGTAGTTTTTGCAAAACCCTCTAAACTACGTGCCTACAGAATTTACTATTGGTTAAAAATGAAACCATAACCAACTTGGTTCAGTGCTATTTGCATATTAATAACTATATTACCCTAGTGTCTCCTGTGTCTTTTCCATAATCTTATGAGACCTCAAGAAGTTCTTATTTTACTCTGTATTTCAACAGAAACCCTAGGAAGCTGGCAGTATCTGCCAAAGCCTCGGTTGTGCTCAGAATATTTTTGTGGTGTTGCAGATCAGACGGCATCTCTACACCGCATCTTCTGTGTGATGTCGGATACTTGTATGAGAATTCTTTACATTTGCCTGTCACTAATAGTAATGGTGGTGATGATAAAACACGCAATTCTTTTCCTATATGTTATATTTTGCCTACTTTTCCCTCTGTTCTGCTGACTATCTAAACGATTTGCCTTGAAATTATATATCACTTCTGAATATACAATTACTTTAATAAGCAAAAACAATCGAAGATATATTCAGTTTATTTTTGGAAGTTCAAAAAATAATTTATCATTGTAATCCAGGTATCTTCTGCCACTACAATTTAATTTTATATGAAAATCACTGAGGAGTGATTGGTGGAGAAATGGCAGATCACATGAATATTTATTTTTTTCAATTGAATTCTCAACTCTGGGTTTAGAGTTAAAAAGCCTGATTCACTCATTTAAAAATATTAATTGAATGTTTCTTTTGCACAAAATTATAGTCACAGACCATGAAATTTAGAGAATTTGGTAACATATTACAAATATGTCCTATAGCTGTATATTTAATATATCATAGTATATATGAATATTACATACACACAGGTTGGGGATTTAATACATCAAAATATCAATGCATATTTTATTTCTGTTACAAATTTATATTTGCCCTTCATTGTATTTTGTGTTATTATGTCCCATATGCACAAGTATGATAAAATACAGATGGCCAGCGGCCCCGTCTGTTCTGACACACCTGTGAGCTATTTGACAAATGATGACTCTGGACTCTGCCAGCAGAGCCTGTCTGACTCCAGCAAGGCCACACTGCTGTGACTGCTTCACCCTACCCGTGGCTCCTGCCGCTTCTCTGTGCCACTGGCAGTGAGGCCACATTGCCTCGTGTCATGCTCTGGGCATCCTCGAGGAACAAACCCAGCGTGCCACTTATACAACCCTTTCTTCGGGGTTGTTCTTTTCTCTCAAATTAAACATTTAGGTAGAAGACTTGATAGAGCCAAAAGCAAGGATGGAAGAGCTGTGATGAGCATCGCTTTTCCTCTCACAGTGGCTTATTGGAGACTTCATTGCTATAGCTTGAAAAACGCAGCTTACACGAGTAGAAAGCAAAGCTCTTCCTCAGGATACGTGAAAAGATGCACTGGGACACAAACCCACATATAAACAAGAGAAATCCTTCCAGATAGATTAATTACATATATATATTTTGTCATCTTGGCAACATATTAGCGATTGATTGCAGGTTGCACTTCCCCAGGGAATAGGAAAGTGACTGTATCTTAAATTTATGTGTGTTTTTTCATACACTCAGGGAACAACCACAAAACACTTTTCCATCTAAGGTTTATCTAAGTCATCTCAAACAATTGATCATGTTTTCATTTTGATACTTCAAATTATAGCAGACAAAACCAGAAACAGTGTTTACTGACAGTATTTTGGAAAAAAAAAATAGTAGCATTCCTTTCGATTTTTCCAGGCTGGTCAGGTTTACTTAGGGGTTTGTGTGCAAAGACCCAAAGAGAAAGGAACGCTAGCACACATGGGGCATGGGAAGAACAAGAGGAAACACAGACTTTTCATGTATGCTGCCAGTAGACATCCATGTTTGAACCTTTCTCTTCCCACTTCCATCGTGTTGTGTAAATAGTGGCTGTCTGTTTTAGTGTAGAATCAAGAAAACATATGATTGCTACACTTTCAGTTCTAATCTGAATGCTTTTGTCTCTATTGTTTCACCTCCCCCCCCCCACACACACACACGCATGCATGCTTTGTTTGCTCTCTTCAGTGTTCTTTCATGAGGAAAAGTCACTTCAGACTTATTAAGGCTAGAAAAACCATCTTCTGTCTTGCTACTCATAACTTTAAAGAGTCACTCTTGAATTTTGTATATAAATTAGTACCTATACTAAGCAATACGGAATTCAGGGAGCTCTGAAGGGCTGTTGAAAGTTAAAGCCTATTAGTTGGAGATGCCTTCTAAAATATTCAAGTAGGCTCTTGAAATACCACCAATGTATGATAATAGGCAGAGCCAAAGCATCACAGGACTCTCAATTTCCATTTCACCTCCTTTTTAATAATGATATCAATGTCTTTGATTCAAACATTTATTGGAAGTAATAAAAACTGAGAGGTAATGCAAATTAGAAACTTAAAGGTTTTTGTACACTATAATATGGTCCTTGGGACACTAGTGTGTTGGGTAATTTGCCTGAAAAAATGTATTTAAAATGTAACCATTTTAGAAAATTTGTATCTAAATTCCTCTTGACAAATATTAGCATGCTTTAATTTACTTTAGTTTCATGAATATTGTTGCTTAGCTCTATGAAACTCTACATTTCCATGTAACTTTTAAATCCAATTTATTTTACATGACTCCTTAACATCCTATATTTTTAAAAATATTTTTCTAAAAAGATATTTTTTTTAAAATCTCGAGAACTGAGTGTTCATACAAACACCCCAAAACAATAGTAACACAAAAATTAGATATCTGATGACAGATTAAAACAGATCTTATTCTTACCTCTCCAGTTTATTCTTTATAATGTTTTTAGAGCCAGCTTTAATTTAAAATGTATTTTAACATTCTGGAAAATAGTCAAGGAAAACTTGCTGTCTACCTAGTAAAGTTTATAATGTATTTGTATCTCATTAAGAATTTATGTATGCTACAATAATGTATGCAGCAGTCTACATTCAATAAATCCTTCTGTATTTTACATGTCTTAAATTTCCCTGTTTTCGACTTAATGCACAGTTTCCCCAAAGCAGTACCAAATTTTATCATCTAAGATGTGTTACTTTACTGTTTCTGTATAAAATCTGATTTTCTTTGCTGGTCAAAATTATATTCATGTTGGAAGAATGACACAGCGGTTAAAATGCTTGTCTAGAAAGGGCAAAGCCCTGAGTTCGATTTCCTGGCACTGCATAAGCCAAGCATGGTGGTATATCCCTGTAGTTCCAGAAAGAGGACTGCTATGAGTCCAAGGGCAGCTTGGGATACATAGTGAGTTCAAAATGAATGTGGACTACAAAGTGAGACCCTGTCTAGGAAAGAAAAATTAAAAATATATAATTATACTCATGTCATATTAGAATAATATGCTGTTGCATTTGTCTTAAACACTATTCCTTTTGTGAGCTATGTAGAAACCTAAACTATATATCGATAGTTCTTTTTTTTTCGTTCCTGGGTTCAGGAGTTGTGTCTCAATTACAGAATATATTCCAAGTTGTTGACCAGATTATTAAAAATATTTAAGCCTTTCTCAGGTTTTAATGAGTCTTTTAGATTATAAGATTCATTCAATAAATATTTTTCAGTTATGAATATTAATATTTTCAGTGAAGTCATTACATGTATATAAATTCTTGTATTCTTATATATTTATATAAGAATTGTATAATTATATATGTTACATGTAATATAATATATAAATATATATTATATGAGGCATATTTCTGATACCTAATTTCTTTTACAAAAACACTTAAAGATGAAATTGAGCCAAATATTTTTGAGTGCCACATAGTGCCTGCAATGGGGTGAGGCAAAAACAGACTTAACTATTTCTTAGTTAGTTTTTATTCGAGGAGCTATTTGAATAAATAGGTCCGTAGTTTGTTCCACTTCAAGACACTTTTTCTCAATCCTTTGCATTTGTCCAAACATTTCCATTGGTATCATTAGAACGTTTTTGCAGAGGCAATCATTTATAGGTGAAACTACTCAGGGTGTCTGGAGGTCTACTTTCATTCAAATGTATTTGCATAACTAAACTTGATAGTGCCTCAAAGGAGCAAATAAATTTAAATAGAAATGAAGACATACCATCTTATAGAGTTCTAATATGCAAGATTTTCCTTTTTTGGCCCATAGAAAATATGAAATTATGCTCTGTGAATGTCCAACCAAGATAAATATGTCTAAAACATAACTTTGTCTGTCACATTCCATTCTGTGGGTGAACAAGTCAAATAGAAAGAAAATAACATGTTCAAGTTTTTGGACTTTTACACAGAATATCTTCCTTCACCTACTTACAAAATGAAAAACTTAGATAAATAATAGAATATCTTAGGGAGCTAGTGAGCATACTTGTCATGGCTCTATTTATTTCATCGCATTCTAAGATTTTTACATTTTTTTGGCGCTGTATTCAGCAGAGGAGGACTGTTTCAATTTATATTATCAGAGCTCTCTGACATTTAGATTTGTTCATTTTCTAGCACCGCACACTGACGACCCATTTTGCATATGGAGTTTGAATTATTCAGAGCTCAGCTTTGACTTTCATTTTCCTTTGAACTCTGGAGGTCATTTTCTTCTCTGTTATGGAGAGGAGCATATGAATGAAATACTGGCTACATTTTCTGCGCTACCCAAAGCCATCTATGGTGTTTCTCCAGGAAAAACAACAGCCAGCATTGTAAATATTTTATAGCCCAACCTACTTTAGTCACATGAAATAATTATTTCCGCTAAATCTTGGGTTTTCATTTTTATGCTACATGGATTGAGAGTTATATAAAGAAATTGCCTGGGACTTTGACTGTCTCATAAAATTCCAGGCATAGAATTCTTCTCAGCAGAGAAGGCTCCATGTGGTGACTGTTGTGCTTCCATTTCGAAAAGTGATGTTTTTATTATTCATGCCTTATTTGTTACACAGGTCAGATTTGATCTATACAGTCTGTGCTGTCGACAAGTTGACAAATAAATGGAGCGATACAAAAAGATCTCTGCACAAAGGCCGTTGAAATGTTTTCTGCTTCTGGATCAAGGTTGGAGAATCTCAGGCAGAAACTCAGTCACGTCCGTTGTGCTCCATTCGTATCCACCAGATTCACCACACTTTTTCCTCTTTCTTCTTTCTCCTACTTGATATTCAACATTATTTTTATCAGTAGTATTGTGTAGAAATGCACTTTTCTCTTTTGTGCAACTTTGTGATGGAACAGGGTATGCCTTTCTCTGTGTTTTATTATCAGTTTCCTCTCCCGGTGCTTTCTTCTCTCAAGAAATCATAAAAACTGTCAGAGAACGAGGGGAAGATAGAGAAAGTGTTTACTTGCTCTTCAAGACTTTAGAAATTTTGCACATCATGTCTGCTCACGTCTCATTTCCCGCTAGAGTGGAATACGGTTTTCTTTGTAGGAAAGGGGAGACAAACAGAAATGTGGTAGGTCATCGCTGAAGATTACCTCAAATAGTTCAATCCATTAGCAGCATGAAGCTCTTCTGAGAGAGAGGCTGGGAAAAACTTATCAATTCGAAGAAAAGCCTTTACTTACAAGAAATAGTTTTGAAAAACAGAGGTGTGACTCAGCTGACTACAAAAAGCAACTCGCCGATTATATCTTATGGGTTTCCATTAAGAGTGGCGATAATCTAGCCACAGGGGACAGCTGAATGTGTGAACAAGCTACATTTTTTTATTTTATTTATTATTTGAGACAGGGCCTCACTCTGTGTCAAAGCATTTTCTGAACCCAGGCTAGTCATGGACTAGTGGCAATCCTACCTCTGTCTCCTGAGTGCTGGGATTACAGGTGTGTGCCACCATACCCAGCTTGACAATTTTAAAAGTTAGGAGATTTCTATAATTCCTTTAGATCATATGATTCAGTCTCATTGACACATAAAGACCCTAAGCAAGGGCTCTAGTAACTGAGTTATGCTCACATCCCCAAACTCCTACAGTTTAACAAAAACAAACAAACAAGAAACCTAAGTGAGTGGATTGTTTTGGAGAACAGGAAACAGGGTAAAGATAGTTTCCAAGAGCAGCATAGGGTGACCTGCCAGTGCTTTCAGAAGTTAAACCAAGGCTGGACACCTTCTCACGGGGGCAAACCAATAGCTCCATCAAAGCTCGATCATTATGATAAGAACACTTAGAGAGGAGCTGGTTAGCGTAGCATTTGGTAACTCAACCACTTGTACAAGACATTGAGGATCAGGGTGGAGCTACAGGAGTTAATGGTCATCCGCATAAATGATGTTAATGGAAGAACATGCAGTAGCAGGCGTGAGAGGAATGAATGTTAGCAGGATACTGGGATGAACTGATGGAGATATATTCGTTAAGTATGTTTGAAACAAGGCCTCTCACTTTCTCAGAAGAAGATTACCCATGTAGCAATGGGATCAATAATATTAAGATAGCAGAGAAGCAAAGACATTCCACACTGCAGTAAGCATGGCTGGGCATATCACTTGGCTTCAGAAAATAATGTTCTATTGAAAAGCAGTACAGCGCCTTTGAGAGAAGGCTAACCTCAGATCCGGATATGGACAATCCAAAATGAGCCTTGAACATCTTCTTCGGCCAGAAATAAATGATCTGTTAAAAATCGAATGAGCACAGGGCTGCAGGACATGGCACCCAGCTGGAATAAATTTCCATTTATAGAATCTTGGATACTCTTTGCAATGAAATAAATAACAGTGGTCATAAAATATACTTAATTGAGGAAGGTATGCGGGATACTCTTCATGCACAAATAGTCAAGAAGGATTTCTCAACATTTTTGCTTATTTTAAAAAAATGAGAATTCTAGCTGGCCACTTGGATCAAATGACCAATACGAGCATATTTAGCAAAGGGATAGATGGAAAAAGTGCCAGATGACAATATGCAATGAGAAGAACAAACTGTAACTTGTGTGCTACTTCGACCGTGCAAAATCTAAGGTTGAACAATTAGTCTACAAACAGAAGGAAACATTCACCAGATAAATAACGCGCAACTTTCAAAATTATCAGATATTAAAACTGAAGGAAAAACTGAAGAAAAATAGGAAGATTTGATTCTAGGTTATTATTGATATTATAATAGACAAAGCTGTAATTAACACTCTTTTCCACTGGTCAGGTTTGAACATAGTGTGAAAACAGGACAGAAATAATTGAGAAGTGGTAGTATTATGATAAGAATAGATATAATTTGGTTTTATTGTATAAAATCTTTATGTATTAAAATTGTGTACTGAAAATTTTAGAAATTAGAAAACATTAAGTTGTTAATTCAGTTTGAATTGCCAGGAAATTAATTACTTTTTGTAATCATTGTATATTCCAAATTCATAAATATTTTAAAAGTATATTTAAAGTGATAATAACAAAATTGGTCACTGGATATCTATGTTTAAATCTAAAATGAAGAGGTGTCAGAAATTACCTCTCCTGTCACATAAACAAGCAAACAAAATTTAAATAAAGTCAAAAAGAAGTATTTGTCCTATCAGAATTCAGATGGTAGAGTTAAGCACCACTAAAAACATATAGTGTTAAAATAGCATCTGGAATTATATACTTACCATTCAGAATGGATGTTTATGGAGTCATAACTAATACGGACAATAAAGTATAAATTCAATGAACTACTAAAGGCTAAGTGTTGAGTTGCATGAAAGAGAAATTTCTGAGGGCTGAGTATTGTAGGACTTTTGAGTTATGGTTTGGATTTAGAATTTCACCTCAAAATCTGATGTATTTGGATGATATGGATTCTCTATGGAACAATATGCTATTGGGAGATTGGGGCCTGGTCTGCAGGAGCAGATTGGATTGGCATGTGGTAGATTAGAACCACACCTGGAAGGTGTGAAACGCTGAGGCTGGACTCAGAATGGGCTGATCACTGAAAAGGGACCTGAGGTATACATATGCTGCCATCTTCCTCTGGGACTGGACTTGTCTAGATTTAACTTGGCTTTCTGTTTACAGTGTCCTGAGGAGCTGCCTCTACCTTTTCCTTTGCCATATACTTCCACCATTGCTGGTCAAACTGAGTTGACTGTAACCCTCAGAAACTGTGAGCTAAGGTGAACTTTTCCTTCTCAAGTTTTTAGATGCCAGGTATTGAGTCACAGTGACAAAAAAATTAATAATGATGAAAACTTTGTTGTCATTCTTTTTCAAGCACACTGATGATGTATTATGATGAAAATTAGGAAAGATATCCTGGTTTTTCAAGGTAAAAATAATAATCCCAGTTTAATGCACCTAGATCACTTTTCATAAGAATGTCTTATTCTCTGTTAGTACAAATAGAAGTCTTGAGAAAAATACCTGGTTCTTGAAAAGATCAGGAGACTTCCAACTTAAGCCTGGGGCAGACCATAGCCCTAGTACTCACGTCAGAGAACTTAAATCCAAAGGAGAGCCTTCCATTGAAAAAGTTGAAAACTTGAAGCAGAAAAATGAATGAAGTACTGTGATATCAAATGCAGAACGTAATATCAATTTGAAAAAAAAACTGGTAAACAAATTATTTTGAAGTTCATTTTTAATTTCTTAGGAAATTCCATGATGTGTTCCTTTCTGGTAATACTAATACACCTTGCTGTCAAGACCCTGCTAATGGTTATTATTTGCTCATATTTTGAATAGCAGCCATTCTAACAACTGTAAAACAACACATTATAGTGGGTTTGGTTTGCTTATGTAATAGAAGAAATATTATACGGCCTTAAAAATTAGAATATTTGCCAACTTAAAAATAAAGGCAAGGCAAGTGGTTTAAATGCAGCTGAAAAGACGTGGCTGTCCTAGAACTGATTAAAAAATATTTAGAGGAAACAAAGCAAAAAATCTAAATAAACAAAAAATATTTCTTCTATTCATTTTAATCTTCCAGAAAATTTGTTTTAGCATTGATTCATTTTGTTTCATATCATTCCTCAGAAGTAACATGGTACAGAAATTAAAACTGTAGTCTGTGGGCACATACCAGAACATATACTATAAAAACTGAATTTAGGTAGTAGAGATCACTTTACTACCTAAATTCAATGAATTTTATCATTTAATTTTCTGAAATCATTCTATAGTTTGACATTAAGGCTAGACTATAAACACAAACATATTTAAGGAAATGATTTTAAAAGCCATTTGAATAACCATTTCATATTTTTCTGAGTTACTTTTAATTTGAATTTTCCTAGCCTAAAATATAAACACGATAGCATTAGCATTAATACAGATCATAGTTAGAAATCAAACAGAGTGGATGACTATAGTCTAACCCATATCAGGGCGAACAAAAGACATGCCTGGACAAATGTTTTTCTGCTGTCAGTGCTCTCTTCTTTCTCCAAGGGGTCACTATTGTAACACTGTCCTTATGCTCAGATGATTTCAGATGTCTTCTTTT